>JABXJD010000494.1:62500-97500 GCA_013375575.1 Percina caprodes | reverse complement strand
TCTTAGTCAAAATAATCCATAATTTCTTCTTTTTTAACTCTAATATCAGGAATAATTATATATAAATGAGGGTTATTGACCATGAATTCCAGAAAGTAGTAAAACTAGTAAGGTGGTGTTAGGGAAAACTAAAGAAAAAGTCTGAAAAAGGGACGAAAATGTCAAATTTATGTCGGAACAACAGTCGGAAAACCCCCAAAGGTTGTTGTTGTTGTCAACACACACACACACACACACACACACACACACACACACTCTTAATTATGAATACGTTGAATTCATATTATTGAATATTTTATTGATTCAAGAACCTTTCAATGATTTTTTTTAACATAAGTTGAACCCTTGTTGAAGATACCTGACTTAAAGTACTCGAGGTAAAGGACCCAACCAGCTGTTTAATGACATCATCCTCTCAGCTGGACCTGGAGCCGTTATATTGTTGCTATGGTTACTATGTGTTTGGTGTGCAGGAATCGAGTGTCCACCCACAAACTTTTCCTAAACCTAACTGCATCAAAGGTGACCCCCTTTTGGGAGACTTTGGCGTCTGTATTTCACGTGACGGGAGTGAGAGTGTGTTGGTGACTGATGACATCACAGCGTACCTGTGTGACGGTGACTGATGACATCACAGCGTACCTGTGTGACGGTGACTGATGACATCACAGCGTACCTGTGTGACGGTGACTCATGACATCACAGCGTACCTGTGTGACGGTGACTGATGACATCACAGCGTACCTGTGTGACGGTGACACATGACATCACAGCGTACCTGTGTGACGGTGACTGATGACATCACAGCGTACCTGTGTGACGGTGACTCATGACATCACAGCGTACCTGTGTGACGGTGACTCATGACATCACAGCGTACCTGTGTGACGGTGACTGATGACATCACAGCGTACCTGTGTGACGGTGACTGATGACATCACAGCGTACCTGTGTGACGGTGACTCATGACATCACAGCGTACCTGTGTGACGGTGACTCATGACATCACAGCGTACCTGTGTGACGGTGACTGATGACATCACAGCGTACCTCTGTGGGCTCACCTTTCTGCTGTTGACGTCCTGGCGCTCCACCGGGGGAGCGGGTGCTGGCGGACGCCATCGCCACGTGATCTGCTGCCGCTGCCCTGCAGCCGCAAAGAGAGGGCTATAGAGGGCGGTACGGTAGGCAGAAAGTTCAGTTAGGATTATGACATCATAAGGGGCAAGATTCCAGCTCGGCCCATCTGAGCGTTCATGTTCTCAAAGGCAGCGCAGAAGACCCAGGGCTCGGTTTACACCTATCACCGTTTCTAGCCGCTGGGGGGCCATAGGCAGGCTGTGATGGGGGGCATATTAATGTTAAAACCCTCAGAAAGACACATTTCCATCGCATGGGACCTTTAACCCTCATGTTGTCCTCTTGTTGTCCCCATGTTGTCTTCATGTTGTCCTCATGTTGTCCCCATGTTGTCTTCATGTTGTCCTCATGTCGTCCTCATGTCGCCCTCATGTTGTCTTCATGTTGTCCTCATGTTGTCCTCATGTTGTCCCCATGTTGTCTTCATGTTGTCTTCATGTTGTCCTCATGTTGTCCTCATGTTGTCCCCATGTTGCCCCCATGTTGTCCTCATGTTGTCCTCATGTTGTCCTATATCAATGTTCTTTTTAATTCCCCAAAATAACATGATTGATTCCACACAACACTCTTTGGCAAGTACAAATCTCTACTTTCATTAATTTTGGGGCGTCTGATTCAATTTTATAGCATTTGAAACCAAATTGAAGTGTTTTTGAAATAGTATTGAGAGTAAAAGTTGACATATTCCAGTCTGTGATTATCATCAACATCCATTCCTTTAATTTTAGTCTCAATAATTCCTAATTTCTGCTTTTCTAACTCAAACATTAGGTATAATTTCCTATAAATGAGGTTTATTGACCATAAATTCCCAAAATATCTGTAAAACTAAAGTTAATAAGTTAGTGTTACGAGTTGAAAACGTCAAAAAAAAGTGACAAACATTGAAAAAAAGAATCAAAAGTGTTGAAAATGGGACAAAAACGTAAGAAAAAGGTTAAAACATCGATAAAAAAAGCATCAACAACAGTGTTGATCTTCAGTTTTTACGGAAGACAACACGAGTGAAACTCCACAAAAACAAGACTTTCTTTTCTCTCACTGAATCTTGATTTTCACGTTTTATTAGCAAACACGAGCTAAATGAAAAATATGAACGTCAACGTTTAATTTCTTTGATTGTCAAACCTTTTTAGTTTTGTAGTTTTTCTGCGTTAAAGTCGGGGAACTCTTAAAGGGCCACGTCAACAATTCAGTGTTGCATTTCCCATCAAGCGAGGAAGGTAAAGGTGCTCTAAGTGATGTTGTACACATTCAAAGTATTATCAGACAAAATGGAGGTTAGCTATCCCCCCCCCCTCCGTCTGCACACCCCCAAAATCCTTCTTGTCGGTTATTGGCTGGAGCGCTGTGTACCTGTTAGGTGGTGCAGGTTGTTTTTGTTGGCGTTTGTGGAGCCTGGGCTGTCTACAGAGACCACATTTTTTACAGTGTGTTCAGGGGACAGGCAGCTAGCAGATAGTGAGATGTTTTTTACAGTGTGTTCAGGGGACAGGCAGCTAACAGATAGTGAGATGTTTTTTACAGTGTGTTCAGGGGACAGGCAGCTAACAGATAGTGAGGAGATATTTTTTACAGTGTGTTCAGGGGACAGGCAGCTAGCAGATAGTGAGGAGATGTTTTTTACAGTGTGTTCTGGGGACAGGCAGCTAGCAGATAGTGAGGAGATGTTTTTTACAGTGTGTTCTGGGGACAGGCAGCTAGCAGATAGAGAGATGTTTTTTACAGTGTGTTCAGGGGACAGGCAGCTAGCAGATAGTGAGGAGATGTTTTTTACAGTGTGTTCTGGGGACAGGCAGCTAGCAGATAGTGAGGAGATGTTTTTTACAGTGTGTTCAGGGGACAGGCAGCTAGCAGATAGTGAGGAGATGTTTTTTACAGTGTGTTCAGGGGACAGGCAGCTAACAGATAGTGAGGAGATATTTTTTACAGTGTGTTCAGGGGACAGGCAGCTAGCAGATAGTGAGGAGATGTTTTTACAGTGTGTTCAGGGGACAGGCAGCTAGCAGATAGTGAGGAGATGTTTTTTACAGTGTGTTCTGGGGACAGGCAGCTAGCAGATAGTGAGATGTTTTTACAGTGTGTTCAGGGGACAGGCAGCTAGCAGATAGTGAGGAGATGTTTTTTACAGTGTGTTCTGGGGACAGGCAGCTAGCAGATAGAGAGATGTTTTTTACAGTGTGTTCAGGGGTCAGGCAGCTAACAGATAGTGAGGAGATGTTTTTTACAGTGTGTTCTGGGGACAGGCAGCTAGCAGATAGTGATGAGATGTTTTTTACAGTGTGTTCAGGAGACAGGCAGCTAGCAGATAGTGAGGAGATGTTTTTTACAGTGTGTTCTGGGGACAGGCAGCTAGCAGATAGTGAGGAGATGTTTTTTACAGTGTGTTCAGGGGACAGGCAGCTAGCAGATAGTGAGGAGATGTTTTTTACAGTGTGTTCAGGGGACAGGCAGCTAGCAGATAGTGAGGAGATGTTTTTACAGTGTGTTCAGGGGACAGGCAGCTAGCAGATAGTGAGATGTTTTTACAGTGTGTTCAGGGGACAGGCAGCTAGCAGATAGTGAGGAGATGTTTTTACAGTGTGTTCAGGGGACAGGCAGCTAGCAGATAGTGAGATGTTTTTACAGTGTGTTCAGGGACAGGCAGCTAGCAGATAGTGAGATGTTTTTTACAGTGTGTTCAGGGGACAGGCAGCTAGCAGATAGTGAGATGTTTTTTACAGTGTGTTCTGGGGACAGGCAGCTAGCAGATAGTGAGGAGATGTTTTTTACAGTGTGTTCAGGGGACAGGCAGCTAGCAGATAGTGAGATGTTTTTTACAGTGTGTTCTGGGGACAGGCAGCTAGCAGATAGTGAGATGTTTTTACAGTGTGTTCTGGGGACAGGCAGCTAGCAGATAGTGAGGAGATGTTTTTTACAGTGTGTTCAGGGGACAGGCAGCTAGCAGATAGTGAGGAGATGTTTTTTACAGTGTGTTCAGGGGACAGGCTGTCACAAAAAGACCCAATACATCACTTAAAGCACCTTTAAAGAGACATTAAAACAAAGTGATGTGTAAAATTGTTGAAATGACTTGACAAAAAGATTCAATACACAAAACGTGAAAAAAACACAACATACACGAGAAGGAAAACAAACAAACAAAGAAAATCAGAAACATTTCTCAGTCTGAAGGAAAATAACACGAAGAGTTCAACGTTGGAGACATTTTTTACAAAGTAAAAAATTTTATTATGTCTTGTTTGGTGCATTAATGATCTTTTATGGGATGAATTATATCTGTTTTATAAACTGTAATTACAGAAAGAGATGAAGTCCTACAAGGTTACGCTGTATATATATATATATATATATATATATATATATATATCCATAAATATATAGTATTATTAGGACAGAAGATGCTGAGTTAACACTACACAGAGAGAGAAAGTGGTTGGTCCACTGAACTGAACACAATAAAACATAGCAGCCCCCCCCCCCCATTATTCCACAAACCGTATTATTTTTTAATAGTTTTTTTCTGTTACTTTTTGTCATCAAAAGATCAAAACGACCCAAAAAAAACAAAAAAAAGAATACAAAAATTATAAAAAATGTGACAAAAACAGAATATCTACATACAGCAGGAACACTGATATTTACAACTATTAAATAATCCCGATCGTTCTTTCAAATATAAAAAAATAAACGTGGATAATAAATCTGACGGACGCCACATGAAGCCGGACCTCAGCGACCTTCTGAAGCGGTTACGTTCAGCCGTTGTTAGCCAGACATTCGTTGGCATTTCTGCAAATTGGCACCATTTAACCCCCGTGTCGAGGTCAATACCGGCAGTACGTGGCTCAATACCGGTATCGAGCCGTTATTCCCAGGATTGGCATCGATTCGAAGGCGAGGTTGACGCTCGGCGGTTGACATGGGCATTTTTGTACGACGGCTACTGTATTTTAGAGCGCTATGTGGAGCGGTGCTAACGGTAGCATAAACAAAGTGGTGGAGCAAGCTAGAGAAAGGAGGGAGAGGGAGAGAGAGAGAGATTGGTGCTAACGGTAGCATAAACAAAGTGGTGGAGCAAGCTAGAGAAAGGAGGGAGAGGGAGAGAGAGAGAGATTGGTGCTAACGGTAGCATAAACAAAGTGGTGGAGCAAGCTAGAGAAAGGAGGGAGAGAGAGAGAGAGAGATTGGTGCTAACATAAGATAAAACAAAGTGATGGAGCGAGCTAGAGTAAGAACACAGAGAGAGAGACAGAGAGACAGGGAGAGAGACAGAGAGACAGGGAGAGAGAGAGAGAGACAGAGAGACAGGGAAAGAGAGAGCGAGACAGAGAGACAGGGAGAGAGACAAAGACAAGGAGAGAGAGAGAGAGAGAGACAGGGAGAGAGAGACAACGAGAGAGAGAGAGAGAGAGACAGGGAGAGAGACAGAGAGACAGGGAGAGAGAGAGACAGGGAGAGAGACAGAGAGACAGGGAAAGAGAGAGAGAGACAGAGAGACAGGGAGAGAGACAAAGACAAGGAGAGAGAGAGAGAGAGACAGGGAGAGAGAGACAACGAGAGAGACAGAGAGAGAGAGAGAGAGACAGAGAGACTGGGAGAGAGACAACGAGAGAGAGAGACAGAGACAGAGAGAGAGACAGAGAGAGAGAGACAACGAGAGAGAGAGAGACAGAGACAGAGACAGGGAGAGAGAGAGACAGGAGAGAGAGACAGGAGAGAGAGACAGGAGAGAGAGAGAGAGACAGGAGAGAGAGAGAGAGAGACAGGAGAGAGAGAGAGGGAGAGAGAGAGAGGGAGAGAGAGAGAGGAGAGAGAGAGGAGAGAGATCCATTTTCCTTTTAGGGAACATTAAGATGAAGCTTCATGCAGAGCTGACACCGAGCATCCCGACCCGTTCTACCTGCAGTCTAAAAACATCCGAGTCACAACCACACACACACACACACACACACACACACACACACACACACACACACACACACACACACACCGAGACGAGGAGTGACAGTTTGTCACCGAGCTTAAAGAAAACTCAAAGAAACCAACAAACCGCGTTTTAAGATAAACCCCCGTTGACAGCTTCAGGCCCTCCACGCTTCATTCAATATGTACACAATTAAATATTAAAACGCAGATTATTTCTTAGTGCGCTGCTGTGCTGCCGGGTCGGCATCCATAGTTAGTATTTTTTTTTTTTTTTTTAGAAATACATTCTTATATATTAGGACATTTTCTTCTATAGAAGCTATTTTTCTTTAAGTTTTCAACCCCAGAATCAGAGAGGAGGTTGAGTTTCGTGACGGTAACAACTTGAATTACGAATTTGAATCCTTTCGTGGGCGCTTGTGTGGCGTTCTTCTTAAATTTTCGGGTTTCCAGACGTCTGTCCCAAGGTTTGAATGTGTCCTTTAACCATCGAACTAGTCTTCCCGTTTCCCTCCTTGCCTCATCAGACCCCTTCTGATTGGCTGATTAAATACTCCGCTGTCTGTCGGCGGGCGGGTAGAGGTTGACCCGGAGAGGAGGGCGAGGCGTGATGGTGGTGGCGTCCTCGCAACGAGGTGTGGTTGCCGTGGTGATGGTGGTTGTGGTGGGAGGAGGAGGAGGCGGAGTCGCGCGGAGAGGCGGGGCGGCCGAGGACTTGATGGGGACGATGCGGGTGTCCATGACCTCGCAGTCCACCTGCATCATCATCTCGTAACCCTTAGAGGAGTTATAGAGACTCTCTGAGGGAGGGAGGGAGGGAGGGAGGGAGGGAGGGAGGACAGGAGGGAAGACGGGTGAGAAGAGAGGGAGGGAGTAAAGGAAGGAGTAAAGGAGGGAAGGAGAAAAAGAGGGAGGGAGGACAGGAGGGAAGACGGGTGAGAAGAGAGGGAGTAAAGGAGGGAAGGAGGAAAAGAGGGAGGGAGGACAGGAGGAAAGACGGGTGAGAAGAGAGGGAGGGAGTAAAGGAAGGAGTAAAGGAGGGAAGGAGGAAAAGAGGGAGGGAGGACAGGAGGGAAGACGGGTGAGAAGAGAGGGAGGGAGTAAAGGAAGGAGTAAAGGAGGGAAGGAGGAAAAGAGGGAGGGAGGACAGGAGGAAAGGAGGGAAGACGGGTGAGGAGGGAGGGAGGAGGGAAGGAGGAAAAGAGGGAAGGAGGACAGGAGGAAAGGAGGGAGGAAGGAAAGGAAGGAAGACGGGTGAGAAGGGAGGGAGGAGGGAGGAAAAGAGGGAGGGAGGACAGGAGGGAGTTAGGAAAGGGGGGAGGAAGGAAAGGAGGGAAGACGGGTAAGAAGAGAGGGAGGGAGGGAGTAAAGGAAGGAGTAAAGGAGGGAAGGAGGAAAAGAGGGAGGGAAGACAGGAGTAAAGGAGGGAGGAAGTAAAGGAGAGAAGGAGGAAAAGAGGAAGGAGGGACAGGAGGCAAGGAGGGAGGAAGGAGAGGAAGGCAAGGAGGGAACACGGGTGAAAAGGGAGGGAGGGAGGGAGGGAGTAAAGGAGGAAAAGAAGGAGGGAGGACAGGAGGTAAGGAGGGAGGAAGGAAAGGAGGGAAGGCGGGTGAGAAGGGAAGGGAGGGAGTACAGGAGGGAGTAAAGGAGGAGTAAAGGAGGGAAGGAGGAAAAGAGGGAGGGAGGACAGGAGGTAAGGAGGAAGGAAAAAAAGGAGAGGAAGGCAAGAAGGGAACAAGAAGGGAAGAAAAGGGAGGGAGGAAGGAAAGGAGGGAAGACGGGTGTGAGGGGAAGGAGGAAGAGAGGGAGTAAAGGAGGGAAGGAGGGAGGACAGGAGATAAGGAGGAAGGAAAAGAGGGAGGGAGGGAGTAAAGGTTGGAAAGAGGAAAAGAGGGAGGGAGGACAGGAGATAAGGAGGGAAGACGGGTGAGGAGGGAGGGAGGAAGAGAGGGAGTAAAGGAGGGAAGGAGGGAGGACAGGAGATAAGGAGTGATGGGGTTGAGAAGGCAGGAAGAAGAAGAGGTGAGGAGGAGGAAGAGAGGAAGAAAAGGAGACAAAGTTAACATAAACAGACTTGAACAACACAGTTGTCAGTATTAGGATCATTGGGACGTCCTGATGCGTTCGCTAACCCCGATTTAGCACCAGTAGACTTGATATTTCACCGTCTTCCGTCAGGAAGATCTGGACGTTTCCGACAGCACTTGAACGCAGCTTCAATTTCCCGACAAAAACAGAAAGAAAGGCGACCGAGGGACTGAAGACGCAGTCAGCAGGTCGGTGATTGGTGGGAAAATTACAATTAAGCATGATTTCATATATCCTTCTATAATATGTATTATTATTATTATTATTATTATTATTATTATTATTATTATTATTATTATTATTACTAAGCTTTTTCAGGTTGTATGACTTCATTCAACTCATTCACCATAATTTCCCTTTTTTTGGGATCAATAAATATCTATCTATCTATCTATCTATCTATCTATCTATCTATCTATCTATCTATCTATCTATCTATCTATCTATATATCTATCTCTCTCTCTCTCTCTATGTCTTTCTCTCTATATCTATCTCTCCATTTCTCTCCTATCTATCTATCTCTCTATTTCTCTCCTATCTATCTATCTATCTATCTATCTATCTATCTCTCTCTCTCTCTCTCTCTCTCTCTCTATCTATGTCTTTCTCTCTCTCTCTATCTCTCTCTCTCTATATCTATCTCTCTATTTCTCTCCTATCTATCTCTCTATTTCTCTCCTATCTATCTATCTATCTATCTATCTATCTATCTATCTATCTATCTATCTATCTATCTATCTATCTATCTATCTCTCTCTCTATCTATCTATGTCTTTCTCTATCTATCTCTCTATCTCTCTCTCTATATCTCTATATCTCTCCTATCTCTCTCTCTCTCTCTCTCTCTCTCTCTATCTATCTATCTATCCATCCATCCCTAAAACAATTCCTCTCCTGCAGTACAGGAACTTCCACCACAGCTAGTGGCAGCAATAGAGGCAGTGATGTTTCCTGTTTCCTGTACGGGACTCTCCCACCGGCTCCAAACACACCGACAAGTGTGAGTGCCGGTGACGTGACTGGCCACTGCAGCGCCATGTTGGGTTTCTCCAAAAGTTGGCTCGGTCCCGGGATTTAACATTCTTTTTTTTTTTAATCTTCTTAATTTAAATTTTTTCTTAATTTTATTTAATTCATATAAAAATTTTAATTAAATTATTATATTTTTTTTTATATTAAATTTTTAATTATTTTAATTTTAATAATTTAATTTTTATTTGTTTTATTATTTTTATTTTTATAATTTAATTACATTTTTAATTATTTTAATTTTTAATTTTAATATTTTAATTACATTTCTTTTACACTTTTATTTTAATTACATCCCGACCACAACACGGAAACACAGAAGCATCTCCTGGATAATCTAACCAGTTATTTCCATTCAGCGTTGGCTCTACTCACCGTTCACAGACATGGCCGGCATCACCAGAGACATTTTAGGCCGGCTGGTCTTATTGTGGCTGATGGCCGGCAACAACAGGTGATCCTGCAGAGAAAGCAAAACAAACCACCTTTATTAGGAAGAAACATACAGGAAACATCTCCCCCCCATCGGCTAGCTGTCTGTCCTCTGAACACACTGTAAAAAACATCTCACTATCTGCTAGCTGCCTGTCCCCTGAACACACTGTAAAAAACATCTCCTCACTATCTGCTAGCTGCCTGTCCCCTGAACACACTGTAAAAAACATCTCCCCCCCATCGGCTAGCTGCCTGTCCCCTGAACACACTGTAAAAACATCTCCCCCCCATCGGCTAGCTGCCTGTCCCCTGAACACACTGTAAAAAACATCTCACTATCTGCTAGCTGCCTGTCCCCTGAACACACTGTAAAAACATCTCCCCCCCATCGGCTAGCTGCCTGTCCCCTGAACACACTGTAAAAAACATCTCCTCACTCAAAAAAAAATCTTCTCCTGACTACGGCGGTCATTTAATGCAGAAGCATGACTTGGCCTTAACGTGTGTGTGTGTGTGTGTGTGTGTGTGTGTGTGTGTGTGTGTGTGTGTGCCGTACCCGTCTAAAGGAGACGACGTAGAAGGTGTCCTCTCTGCGGTCGATGGCGTCCATGAAGTCGCTGTAGGTGACCTCAGGACCAGGAAGCACCTGCAGCTGACTGCAGACAGGAACAACAACAAGTTCAACGTCAACATTGAGTTTCACTAATTTATCCAACTATCAGCTGTGGTTCTCGTTTCCGTAGTTAAGTAATTATCAATAATTCTATATATCTGTAGGGAGTAGGACCAGAAGGACCTTCCTACTCTTCTTTGAACATGGACATCCTAGTTATCTAAGATAATCCAAGTTAAATTTAAGACTTCTTTTAGACCTTTTTAATACCAGCTAGGATGAAATTCAATGCCAACTTCACGGCCATTTAATGGAAAATCAGAGTGGATTTTAAGCTCGGAAAAAGAAGCAACGTTATCTGAATTTAATGAAACATTTCGGTGAAATGTTGCTATAAAACTAAAAATACAAAATAAATAACATTTAAAACACAAAATATTTATTCATGAGGTTGTGGTTTATTTAACACTGCGAAAGAACAAGAAAAAATGGAAGACCTTTGTAAATGAAATGTAATATTTTTAAAAAGCAACATGCCGACTGGGAACTATATTCTCAGAAGGCGCAGCCCTGTTACATGGGCGGAGTGATTAGCCCCACGGGGCTTCGCAGGTGCTGCAAGCAAATCCCTCCGCCCAAGTCCAGAAGTAGCAGTGCTTCGCCTTTCTGAGAATGTAGTTCCCAGTATGTGTATTTATATATATATAAACTAATTATATTTGTCCTGTTTCCTGCTTTTTGAGCTTAATAAAGCCAGTTTTCTTCTCTCCACACAGCTGACAGAAACTAACCAGTTAACTTTCAGTATAGAGTCGAGCTTTCAGTTTCACAGAGCTTTGCATTTCTCTAGACACTCGGACTGAAACTGGTGTAACTGGCGTCAGGAGTGTGTAAGGCAGTGTGTGCGGTACCTTTCTAAGGAGCGGTGAGCCTGAATCGGCAGATATCTGGAGAAGTTTGTCTTCCTCAGCTGAGCTTTCTGCAACAACAAAGTGACATGGAAACACGGTTAATGGGAACTTTGTAATGATCCATGTTTCTTTCAGCTTGAACATACGACAGAAAAACCTCCAATATTAAAGGGTATTACAGTATTATAACATAATATTAAGGGGTACCCTTTACTTGAAGGTATCTACATAAGAGTGACATCACTGTCATGAACACATGAGACTGTCATAATCATAACTATAACCATAACGCGTCATGACGTAACCGAATGACACTTAAAAGAACTAAAAGACACTAAAAGAAGTGTTATGTCATAAACGTTGATGTTTATGACACGTTCATGACATGACATAGGAGAGAGAGATAGAGAGAAATAGAGAGAGAAATAGAGATAGATAGATAGATAGATAGATAAAGACATAGATAGATAGAGACAGAGAGATAGATAGAAAGAGAGAGATATAGAGATAGATAGAGAAAGACAGATAGATAGAGAGATAGATATAGAGAGATAGAGATAGATAGATAAATAGAGAGATAGATAGAAAGAGAGAGAGATATACAGATAGATATAGAGAAATAGATAGAGATATAGAGAGATAGAGAGATAGAGAGATAGAGAGATAGAAAGATAGATAGATAGAGAGATAGAAATATACAGATAGATAGATAGATAGATAGATAGATAGAGAGAGATAGATAAAGATATAGAGAGATAGATAGAGATAGAAAGATAGATATTGATCCCAATAAAATGGGAAATTATAGTGTTCCAGCAGCAAAGTCAGTCACACAGCACAGAATATAAATGAAATACTAGGATACAATACACATGAAATACTAATGGGATAAAATACAAGATCAAATATTTGAATATATACAAGTTGGGAATACTGAACCTGGGCGATTTTGGCCTTCTTGGCGATTTTTGGTTTTCCTCCAGACTTCTTCCTGTCGATCTGGTGTCGCTGGACCCAGCCCCGCAGCTCATCTGCCAGCCTGAAGTACACGGGGGGAAGCCAGAAACACCAAACTGAGACAAAGGCAATAATGTGATCTGATTTGAGAACTCCTCGACTCCTCGCTTGAACCGGAAGACGTTCTATCCCTCCTTTGTGAAGGCCGTCTCAAAGCTCTTATTCCTGCCCCGAGGAGCTAGGATGGAGGATGGATCTCTGAGGAGCTATGAGCGAGGACACACGAGAGACTGACTCCACCCACACAGCTGAGAAATTCATGTGACGCTTCACAGGAAAGGACGCCCCATTCCTGTAAAAACACATTTCCTCGTTTCCCCTCGCGTCTCTCCGTGCCTCCTCGGCAGGACCAAATATTAATGGACGACTCATCCAGTTTGGCGAAGTGCTGCAAATGCCGAAGTGCCTTAAACCTGCGGAGCCCACGTTAAATGCACAGGGCCAAAGTACAGTAACTGCTGTAATGCTCCATTCCCCTAGATGGCGCTGCTTCATGTTTGTTGGCCGAGCCACTCTATGCCGCGCAGCTAAAGAAGATCAACAACCCTTTTTTTCCTCTTCCCCCTCTTGTCAAGTGGATCGTTAGATGAAGATAGAGTGAGATAAAAATAGTGAAACGGACCACTTAACACCCGGGAGAATTCCCCGTACCCGTGTATATATGCCGTACCCGTGTATATATGCCGTACCCGTGTATATATGCCGTACCCGAGTATATATGCCGTACCCGTGTATACATGCCGTACCCGTGTATATATGCCGTACCCGTGTATATATGCCGTACCGTGTATATATGCCGTACCGTGTATATATGCCGTACCGTGTATATATATGCCGTACCGTGTATATATGCCGTACCGTGTATATATGCCGTACCGTGTATATATGCCGTACCGTGTATACATGCCGTACCCGTGTATATATGCCGTACCCGTGTATATATGCCGTACCCGTGTATATATGCCGTACCCGTGTATACATGCCGTACCCGTGTATACATGCCGTACCCGTGTATATATGCCGTACCCGTGTATATATGCCGTACCCGTGTATATATGCCGTACCCGTGTATATATGCCATACCCGTGTATATATGCCGTACCCGTGTATACATGCCGTACCCGTGTATATATGCCGTACCCGTGTATATATGCCGTACCCGTGTATATATGCCATACCCGTGTATATATGCCGTACCCGTGTATATATGCCATACCCGTGTATATATGCCGTACCCGTGTATATATGCCGTACCCGTGTATATATGCCGTACCCGTGTATATATGCCGTACCCGTGTATATATGCCGTACCCGTGTATATATATGCCGTCAAGAGCACGCCAAACCTGTAGGTGGCAGTGTGACGAGAAGCTCACAAACAAATCAATCACCTGTCCTGCACAGACTGCAAGTTAGAAGTGTGTAAAATATGTTTTTAGATGAAGTCTTTGTTAATCTAAAAGAAGGAGGACTGGAAGGAGAATGAGATGAAGAAGATGGAAGTTGTATTTTAACAGCCGGGGTGTTGGACTGACCGGAGAGACTCGGAGCGGTTGAACTGTCTGCAGTCGGAGGAGCTGAAGTATCGGTCGATGTCCTGCAGCACCAGATCCTTCATGTCACTGAACACATCACTCAGGTTCCTACACACACACACACACACACACACACACACACACACACACACACACACACACACACACACACACACACACACACACACACACACTAATTGTCAGACCAAAACAATCTTGTTTTTTACCCTCCTGTTTTCCTGGGGTCAAATTTGACCCGTTTTTAAAGGTTTCTACATCAGAAATTTGGGATTCTTTCATCCAAACTGTCCAAATCGTACATGGATGGTTTCATATAACGCTTCTTGCAAGTTCAGATCAGATCACCCCCCCTGATGATATAATTTCATATAAATGAGGTTTCTTGACCATGAATTCAAAAAAGAAAATAGTGTAAAACTAGTGGTGATATATTGGGGTTAGTGATGTGTACCGTATACTGATTGTAGAGTTACAAAAAGGAAGAAAATGTTGAAAAAAAGCATAAAAAGTGCTAAAAAAAAAAATCTCAAAAGTGTCCAAAAAAAAAAGTGTTGAAAAAGCTTCAAATAGTGATTAAAAAAATATATCAAAAGCGTCAAAAAAGTGTGGAAAAAGCTTCAAAAAGTGCTAAAAAAAAAATCTCAAAAGTGTCCAAAAAAAAAGGTGTTGAAAAAGCTTCAAAAAGTGATTAAAAAAATATCTCAAAAGCGTCAAAAAAGCTTCAAAAAGTGATTAAAAAAATATCTCAAAAGCGTCAAAAAAGTGTGGAAAAAGCTTCAAAAAGTGCTAAAAAAAAAATCTCAAGTGTCCAAAAAAAAAAGTGTTGAAAAAGCTTCAAATAGTGATTAAAAAAATATCTCAAAAGCGTCAAAAAAGTGTGGAAAAAGCGTAAAAAAAACCTCAAAAGCGTCACAAAATTTACAAAAAGCATAAAAAAATTATAAAAAAATATCTAAGCCAAAAAATTTGAACATCGATAACTTCTATAACGGTCTCCTAAGCCCCTCCCCCGACGAGGGAGAATGAATGAGTGTGCATGAGCTGTGATTGACACGCAGTTAGACACCCCCCACAATGTTTTCATACTTTGTAGCTACTGTTGACATTGCAGGGTCTTCTTATTTTATATATCGTTTGTTTTCTTGGCTGGACAAAGCTAGTCTCTAAAAAAAAAACTAAGATTTAGACAAACTAAATTGTAAGGACATTCAAATCATAAATATTATCGAGTAGGAGAGACACATTTCTGGAAATGCAGCTGCTCAACACACTCAGAAACGGGGGTAAAGGAGACGTATGTCCTGCTGGGGAAAGTGAATATTATGCAGACATATGATAGCAAATAAGATGTGAAATTAATTAATCCGTGAGGTTTTTCTTAAATTAGACACTGGGGAACGTTGATGAATTGAAGGTCGTCAGAGTGAAAATCAACCTCGTCTTCGTCCGATTCTTCTCACCTGAACTGAAAGGTCTCCGCAGCCTCGTCTCCTGCGTCCTCTTCTGTCTCCGTTCTGTCCTCCACTCTGCTGGGAGGCTGAGCCGCCGCCGCCTGCTGCTCCTGCTGCTTATGTTGTTGTTGTTTTTCGAACTCCAGCAGCCGTCGTCCCGTATACGACACCACGCCGTCCTGCAGGTCCGACAGCTTCCTGTCTGTGATGCTGCGGGAGAGAGCGAGTCAGGGAGCTCAAATTAACCCAATTGTTTGAATGCGTCCGAATTGTGGGACTGGTGATTAGATTTTAAATCAAAGTGGCATTGTACAGCTTTTAAAAAACAAAAATGAGAATGTAATGATAGCCAGGATTTTCGGGAGATCCTGGAAGATCCTATTAGCGCAAACACCTGCAGACACAACGGACGCATTAACTAAGACAGTACAAAGGACAGCAGGTGCTTTTGATTTAGACGTAGACGTCTCTTGATTAATCCTTTTGGGATGACTCCCGCAAGGAAAATGAAATTTCCAGCATCCGTTTTAGCAAGAAAAGAAAAAATGACAGTATAAAGATAACAAAAATAGTAATAATAATAACAACAATAAGAACATTCGTCAAGACAAACAAAAAGACATTAACCATAAAACATAAAAAGGACCTTTGAGTTGTCTTCTCGTCAAAATTGAAAATCAATATTTTTTTAGGCCTTTAATCAACGTTTAACTTTTTCTTACGTTTTTGTCCCTTTTTTCAACGTTTGTCCCTTTTTTTGACGTTTTTAACACTACATAACACTGACTCTAGTTGTACAGTTATTTTTGCAATTTATGGTCAATAAACCTCATTTATAGGAAATTATACCTAATGTTTGAGTTATAAAAGCAGAAATTAGGAATTATTGAGACTAAAATTAAAGGAATGGATGTTGATGATAATCACAGACTGGAATATGTCAACTTTTACTCTCAATACTATTTCAAAAACACTTCAATTTTTCCCCCCAAATGCTATAAAACTGAGATCAAACTGTGTGTTTATGCAACCGTGGCCTATAAAGCCGATTGTGATGTTTGATGAAGAAGTGTGCAGGATACCTGACGGGTCCGAAGCTGAATGTCATGAACAGCAAGACGGCCATGACACACACGGCTCTCTTGTTGCTCGCCGAGTCGCTGCCCTGAAAAACATAAAAAGGGAAACTTATGCTGCATGTTCGTAAATACTGTACATAATAAGATATATTATATATACTTTATTAAGCCTGCAAGGGAAAGTACAATGTTTTCACTCTGTTATTATTACACACAGGCCTGAATTACACACACATGCTCAGTCCCTATACATGCATACATATATGTATACAGTTGCTCTACGGACTCAGGACCAGGTCCCCCCTCCCCCACCCCCCTTTTTTCTCTGCACTACCTACACTTTATATTTTTGATATTTTATATTCTTATCTTTTATTTTTTTGATATTTTTGTGTCAACACTGTAAAGGGATTGCTTCAATCTCATTGCACAGGTACTGTGTGCTTGTGTAAAATGACAATAAAGGCTTTCTATTCTATTCTATTCTATTCAATGAACTAATCGTAGGGTGACCAGACGTCCCCGGTTTTGGTGACCTGTCCCCGGCTGGATCTGTCCCTGGTAATGTGCCCGGTTTTCACTGTGACTGACAGACCCCAAATTGTAACGAAAGAAAGAAAACACTGACCAAAAGTAGCCGACAGTCGCTCCAGACAGCCAGAGCCAGCGCTGCTCAGAGCTCAGAGATGTTTTAGAAAGCCGTGTTTTACGATGCTAAAATCAGTGATTATTTACATGGAGTCTGGTGGGGTTAGCCAACGCAATTTCGCGGACTTTTATGTGTTAAAAAAGGATCTTAATCTTTACCAGGAAGGTCGACCTCCTTAGAAATCCTTTCCATAATGTTGTCAGACACTTAGAATATTAATCTGAGTCTGTCAGCAGCAAAACGAGCACTTATATGAACGTAAAGCTGGACAATTATCCCATTAACTTCCATTGTAGCTTGTTTCTCTGCTGCCGACTTCAGCGATCTCGTTTAATACTGCATCAATGTCAAAGGAAATACTTCCTCAGTAGTTTTTATTGTATCCGATACTCAATGAGCTGTAGCAGAAACAAGCATGAAGCAATAAAGCAAAAGCTGTCAGATAAATGTAGTTCAGTAACATTACAACAGTCCCCTCTGAGGTGTATGGAGTACAGTATGAAGTAGCATCAGGGGGGCTTCTAGGATCAATATTCTGCGGTATATTGCAATTCATAACCTTTTTTACAACTTCTAATTTTTACCAATTTCAAATGACGTCCCAAAAACAAAACTTAGCCAACATCTGTTTCATCTAAAAAAACACATTTCTCTGTATGTTCATATTACTTCATATATTTCTGCAAAATGGGACAAACTGACCAACACATATATAATAAAAGAGCCATACTTGTGTAAGCATGTGCCTGTGTATCAATACAGTACTGCCACTGAAAAAAATACTACGCTGTATCAACTCCCCCACCCTTAATCTACTGTAGCTAACACTGACTACAAAGAAGTAGCTCATGCTCTCCACCCCCCCCCCACCCCCCCACCGGTTTGGCAGCTTTAACAGATTTCTCTCTTCGAATGCGTTCATGCTCTGCAGGTCAGTCCGGATCTCTCATCCCTCCCCTCGCTGGTTTTTCTCAGTTATTTCCTGCTGTTCAACCTGTTGTTTCTAACTGAATTCATCAGCAGCTGCTGTACTGTACTCTACAGACTCTACCCCCCCTCCCCCTGTGTGTTGTGTCACTCTACGGGGAATCTGCAGGATTCGTCCGTTAATCACAGGTCTTCTCTTCCCACATTTCAAAAGACTGAGTAGGAATGAGATATGCATTCCTGATGAAGGAAGTCGGGACCATTAGATGTAAGCAGTGAGATGGATTAGAGGACAGAGAAGTTAAACCTGGTTGGACCATATTGTCTAAAAGATCCAACACAACACAAGAGCCTCAGTTAAAGGAACACGCCTCCGTTTTTTGAAATAGCGTTATCCACCGTCTCCTCTATATGTACACTTAGCACAAAAAGTAAGGACATCTGTGTTTGGTAGATTATTTCTCTGTGGTAACAATGCCAATAAATCTGTTAAGTTCCCTTTCAAATGGTGCCACATTTGTAAGGAACATGCATTTGTGGGATGAGCAGCAGAGCTGTGGTTGCATCCATGATGTTAGCCAGATGTTAGAGGGTGTAAGTGGGGTTTTTTGGCCAGTGGAAAAGGACAATAACAGACACACAATGATTCACCCTAGCTTTCATTTTCTCATTTAAAGACGTCTTTCATAGCACTTTGAAAAGATAAAACATGTAGAGTGAAAAGCAAGATGAGTTATTAAAGTAGGAGAAGATGAAGAGTCCCATCCTCCTCTCCCTCACCTCTTTCCCGGCCAGTCTCTCCCTCAGCGTCTGGTTCTCTCGGCGGAGACGTTCATTCTCCTGCTGGGCCTCCCGGAGTTGGGCCTCCAGGTTCTGCAGGTACTCCTTCTTCTTCTTCCTCGACTGGCAGGCCGACTCCCGGTTCTTTATCATCCTCTGCTGCCGCTTCAGCACCTTCATCTGCACCAGAGGAACGGGGAAGATTGGAAAGAGATGGGAGGAAGAAGGGATGGAATTAGCCCGAGGGGAAGAGTTTCAAGAAACAAGGAGGGTAGATGGGCAAAAAGGATGAGGGTGAGATTGGGTGGAGGGAACATGCAGTGATGAAGAGAAAGACAGGAGGGCAAATGATGAAGAGGAGGAGGATGTTGAAACCAAGGTAGGAGGATGGATAAGAAGACAGAAAGAGGAGAGTAAATAGAGAAAACAAAGGTTCAACAGGTGCACGGCGTCACCCTAACCCTGAGGGAAACAGGGTCATATATCAATTCAATTCAATTTTATTTATAGTATCAATTCATAACAAGAGTTATCTCGAGACACTTTACAGATAGAGTAGGTCTAGACCAGATAGAGCCGGTCTAGACCAGATAGAGCCGGTCTAGACCAGATAGAGTAGGTCTAGACCACACTCCATAATTTACAAGGACCCAACAGTTCTAGTAGTTCCCTCCAGAGCAAGCAACAGTGCGACAGTGGTGAGGAAAAACTTCCTTTTAGGGAGAAACCTGGGACAGACCCAGACCCAGACCCAGACCCAGACCCAGACTCTTGGTAGGCGGAGTCTGACGACCGGTTGGGGTTAGAATGAAGAGTGGCAATAACAGTCACAAAAAATAGTAGTTTTTAGTACTTCTTTGTAGTAGTTTATGGCATAGCAGGGAGTATCAAAGCTTATACAGTGGCTAGAATAAGTTTACCCCCCCCCCCATGCTAACGATTAAAAAGAGGAATAAAAAAAATAAAAAAATCATCTTTTGAAAATGTATCTTAATGCCTTAATTCAAAGAATTTAGGAAAATCCAACCTTTAAAGGACACCAATTTTCTTTGTGAACATCTCATTACTTACACTTTGCTGTGACTGCAGATTCAAAGTATGTAAGATATTAATGTATTATTAATGTATTATTAATGTATTATTAATGTATTATTCATGTATTATTCATGTATTATTATCATTACTTTCATTACCACATGTTTTCTTGCCGGAGGACGAGCAGTTGAATCTCAAAAAGTTTATCTTTAAAATTGAAACATGAGATTTTTCTTAATTCAACACTGATGCATTAAGCCCGTTGGTGCTTTTTCTTCAATGAAACACACATCTTTTGGTACTGGAACCAGAACTTTGGTTGTGACCCGATGACCGTGTGTCGTCGTCCAGCCTACTCACATCGATATCGTTGGAGTTGTTGCCGGGTGCGCCGCCGCCGTCGCCGGGACGATGGGTTTGCTGCTGGGCGGAGCTGTGGGGCTGGCGCAGTGCTGGGGGATGCTGGGAGAGACGGGCTCCATCTTGACGATGGCCGGAGCTGAACCGAGACAGACGGATTGAGACAAGACCACTATGGGAGGAAAGACAGGAGGAGACGGATCAGCCATCAAAGCAAGTCAGTGTTGTCCCAAAAAACAGATTAAAGACAGTTAAAGACCAAAACTCTTTACCGGGTCTGCTCTGGTCCATGGAGGGGAGGCCCTGCAGTATGAGGGTCTTGGCCGGCGCGGGGGTCTGGGGGACAGGGAGGGTGCTGACACACACCGGTCTGGGCTGGATGGGAGGTTTGGTGCTCAGGATGGTGCTGGCCTTTAATGTGGCCGAACCCGGCAGAACTGGAGGCGAGAATGACACGGAATAATCCACTAATGTTCCCGTTAACACGGTTTATGACAGGGAATAATCCACTAATGTTCCCGTTAACACGGTTTATGACAGGGAATAATCCACTAACGTTCCCGTTAACACGGTTTATGACAAGGAATAAATAATCCACTAATGTTCCTGTTAACACGGTTTATGACAGGGAATAATCCACTAATGTTCCCGTTAACACAGTTTATGACAGGGAATAATCCACTAATGTTCCCGTTAACACTGCTTATGACAGGGAATAATCCACTAATGTTCCCGTTAACACGGTTTATGACAGGGAATAATCCACTAATGTTCCCGTTAACACGGTTTATGACAGGAATAATCCACTAATGTTCCGTTAACACGGTTTATGACAGGGAATAATCCACTAACGTTCCCGTTAACACGGTTTATGACAGGGAATAATCCACTAATGTTCCCGTTAACACGGTTTATGACAGGGAATAATCCACTAACGTTCCCGTTAACACGGTTTATGACAGGGAATAATCCACTAATGTTCCCGTTAACACGGTTTATGACAGGGAATAATCCACTAATGTTCCCGTTAACACGGTTTATGACAGGGAATATCCACTAATGTTCCCGTTAACACGGTTTATGACAGGGAATAATCCACTAATGTTCCCGTTAACACGGTTTATGACAGGGAATAATCCACTAATGTTCCCGTTAACACGGTTTATGACAGGGAATAATCCACTAATGTTCCCGTTAACACTGCTTATGACAGGGAATAATCCACTAATGTTCCCGTTAACACGGTTTATGACAGGGAATAATCCACTAACGTTCCCGTTAACACTGCTTATGACAGGGAATAATCCACTAATGTTCCCGTTAACACTGCTTATGACAGGGAATAATCCACTAACGTTCCCGTTAACACTGCTTATGACAGGGAATAATCCACTAACGTTCCCGTTAACACTGTTTATGACAGGGAATAATACATCGCAATATGTTTAAAATAGCAATAATATTGTATCATAGCATAAGTATCGTGATGATATCGTATCGGGAGGCGTCTGATGATTCTCACCTTAAAGACAAATACATAAATAAATAAATAAATAAATAAAACAGAACGAGACTCTCACAGATATGTATTGATATCACACACAGAGCAGAACAAGCTAAGCTAATCTCGTCTCTAAAACACTTCTCATATGTCTTGAGAGTCACACTGTGAAGAAATAATCATTATAACTTATACAGTTGACAAAATACATACATTTTCTCTAAAAAAGTCCAGACGCTTTTGCCTTTATGACATTAACTTATGCCAATAATCAACATAATAATGTCATATTTATTGATATTACACCCACAGCAATGCTACACAAGCATGTGTGTTGACTAAAACAGTTCTCCTATATGCAAAACTATCATAATAACTCATATAAAGCACAAACTATTTGCATTTCTTCAACAAAAAGCCCAAATATATGTCAAATCTCAAACCAGTGACGCCACCAGGGCAACTGTAAAAAGGCCTTGACTGAGTCCTTGCTCTGCAGCACTTTCAGATACTCCAGCTGTCAACAAGTCACATTGAACCTCAGTACTCTTTGGTGTGGAGTGGAAAATCTTGCACAAGTGGGGTAATGATTTGAAATACAAATACGAGATGAGGCACTCCATCGCGTCCGCACACGGGAGTTATTTGGGTTTAAACAAATCAGTTTTTTCTAATTTGAATCATGCACACAAGGAAAAGTAGCTATGGTGTTCGGACCCTTGTTGTAATGCTCTTTCAACAGCAACATGCACGTTAGGGCTGGGATTCATGTTTGAAGTCAACTTCCCGAGACTAAACCAGAGTTTCCCACACCAGATGGGACACACACAATCCCTCCATTGTGGTGTGGGTCTGCCCTGAGGTTCTCTATACAGAATACCTGAATAGGTGAAGATTAACTGGGAAATCGAGAGCTTTCCCTTCAGCCCAGACAGCTCGGTTAGACAGCGATTAGATTCTTACACAAGAATGGGTTAAGTACTGACGTACACTATCTGTAAACCACCATCCATATTGGGTTAACCTGTGGGAACTGTACAAAGTTATACTGTGAAATAGGTGTGAAACCTTGAGAAAGGGAGAAAAGCTTTGACGAGGCAAGCTAGACAAAGCAGTGTCGAGCTTGCAGAGTAAGATAAGACAAACACATGAAGACAACACAAGGACAACACGAGGACAACATGAGGGCAACATGAGGGCAACACGAGGGCGACACGAGGGCAACACGAGGGCGACACGAGGGCAACATGAGGGCGACATGAGGGCAACATGAGGGCAACATGAGGGCAACATGAAGGCACCATGAGGGCAACATGAAGGCACCATGAGGGCAACATGAGGGCAACATGAAGACAACATGAGGGCACCATGAGGACAACATGAGGACAACATGAGGACAACATGAAGACAACACAAGGACAACACGAGGACGACACAAGGGCACCATGAGGGCACCATGAGGGCAACATGAGGGCAACATGAGGGCAACATGAGGGCAACATGAAGGCACCATGAGGGCAACATGAGGGCAACATGAAGACAACATGAGGGCACCATGAGGGCACCATGAGGGCGACATGAGGGCACCATGAGGACAACATGAGGACAACATGAGGACAACATGAAGACAACACAAGGACAACACGAGGACGACACAAGGGCAACATGAGGGCACCATGAGGGCGACATGAGGGCACCATGAGGGCAACATGAGGGCAACATGAAGACAACACAAGGACAACACAAGGACAACATGAGGGCGACACGAGGGCAACATGAGGGCGACATGAGGGCACCATGAGGGCACCATGAGGGCAACATGAGGACAACACGAAGGCAACACGAGGGCAACACGAGGGCAACACGAGGGCAACATGAGGGCAACATGAAGACAACATGAGGGCACCATGAGGGCGACATGAGGACAACATGAAGACAACACAAGGACAACACGAGGACGACACAAGGGCAACATGAGGGCACCATGAGGGCGACATGAGGGCAACATGAGGGCAACATGAAGACAACACAAGGACAACACGAGGACGACACGAGGGCACCATGAGGGCGACACGAGGGCAACATGAGGGCAACATGAAGACAACACAAGGACAACACGAGGACGACACGAGGGCACCATGAGGGCGACACGAGGGCAACATGAGGGCAACATGAGGGCGACATGAGGGCAACATGAAGGCAACACGAGGGCAACATGAGGGCGACATGAAGGCACCATGAGGGCGACATGAGGGCAACATGAAGACAACACAAGGACAACACGAGGACGACACGAGGGCACCATGAGGGCGACACGAGTGGCAACATGAGGGCAACATGAGGGCAACATGAGGGCAACATGAGGGCAAAAGCAGGCAGCCACACAGCCGACTCACAACAACCAGTTTCACAGCATGAATATGTGAACTCTGCTTTTGGGGGTCCCAAAGTCGGCAAATCCGTCAAATTCTGCTTTGAGTGCCGCGTGATTTCAATTTGAAGAACATTGTGTTTTGGGTTTTGACGCACAACTAGTCGGGCCAAAATGTATTGTAATATGGATTTCGCGGGCGGGGGAGTGAGTTTGACTCGTGCGGCATGTCGCGGCCTCCAACATTATGAGCTAGCGCGTGAGCCTACCTGCAGCCTGCGTCTGGATTCCACCGACGACCGCCGGGATCTGTGCTGGCAGCGGCGTCTGAAGCTGCGTCTGTGGTCGGGGTACGGCGCTTGTTGCCACGGTGACCTCCATGGAGCCCAGCGGGGGGGACAGCACGTCTCCGTACATGTACGGAGGAGTCGGAGGGTTTTCACCTTTAACTGTGATCTGGAGGGGAGACGCAGTCAGAAAATGATATCTAGAGGAGGGCTATAGGGGCAAAATATCGATATTATATCAATATCGTGACATGAGTAGATATCGTCTTAGATTTTGGATATTTTAATATCGTGATATGAAATAAATGGTGTTTTTCCGGGTTTTAAAGGCTGCATTCCAGTAAAGTGATGCACTTTCTGAACTTAACAGACTCTAGCTGCTCTATTATTGGCCTTTTCCCCACTTAGACATGATGTCCCCATTACTGACGATTATGTATCTAAAATCTAAGTGTGAAGATATTTTGCTATCGGATGGTATTCAGGTCAAATTGACCCATTTCAAATTTTTACAAGAAAAATGCTCCAAGTGCCATGTTTTCTACCTGAAATCAGCACCTTACCTTATTTCCTGTGATAAACATGTTTTCCTGACTCAGAACATTATTTTGGATATGACACTTATGTTGTTTCCATAGTGATTTTTAACATGAATTATAACCTGATGATAAAAACGAACCCCACTTCCATCTTTAATAGTGTTCTAGTAGAGACTGATTCATTCCCTGAACATAGATGTTATCTCAGCTGCTGGAAATGGAGATAAAGACAATATTTCTTAATAGATTATGAAGGAAAATTGTATTTCAGAATTGTTTTTAAAACCCCAAATAAGTCCTGGGTCAGTTTGACTCGTCAATCGTAACTTTTTCAACAATTTTGAAATATTTTTTAATCACTTTTCTACGCTTTTTCCACACTTGACGCTTTTGAGATTTTTTTTTTATCACTTGAAGACTTTTCAACACTTCTGATAAATTTTTTTATCACTTTTTGAAGCTTTCAACACTTTTTTTTTTATACTTGAGATACTTTTTTATGCTTTTTTTTCAACATTTTCTTTATTTTTGTAACACTACCATCAGTATACGGTACACATCCTTAACACCTGAGGGTCTCGAAAGTGAAGACAACACAATGGTGAACACACTGAGTGGAACGTGTACTTGAACAGAGGTGAACACACACCTGTGGGTCCGGAGATGACGCAGAGCAGTCGGACGCGAGGGAGGACGCCGGAGAGGGCGGCTCAGCTTTCACCTGGAACACTGGACACGCAAACAACACCATCAGACCAGTGGAAACACGGCTACGTACGCAGCACGTTGGCTCCTGTTACACCTGAAGAGAAGCTGCAGGACTTACACATTTCCACGGGTAACGGCTGAGTGATGGTCATTTCATTTTTTATCACGGGAGCTTCTCCTTCAGAAAGACACAGATAGAGACGTTAAAACAAAGACTGCTGAGGCTTAAAAGTCAGTTTTTAAGGCTTAAAAATAAGAATTACTTTATTTATTCATTACGTTCCAAGAGGGCTATGTATAAAATTATGAAGAGCTTCAAAGCGAAAGATGTATGCTGCAATAAAATATGAATATTCAACATTAAAGTTTTAAGGTGGAAGCTTAAATGACTGATTGTTTCTGAAGAAAAAACTACAATGACCAGCTGCTTTAGGCCTTTTTTAACCCTTGTGTTATCTTCCCTTTGACCATAAAAACCATTTTTCCCCATATCAACGTTTTTGTTGCTTCTTTCAAAGTTTTTTTTAATGAAGTTTTTGTATTTTTGATTTTTTTTCATTGATTTTGCCACTTTTTCCAACATTTTTCACCCGTATTTCAACTTCCTTTATTTCAGATATATATATAAAAAAAAAAAGAAAAACTTCGAAAACGGGTCAAATTTGACCCGAAGACAACATGAGGGTTAAACATGAAACTATTATTTGCGTTTTTAACCCTCATGTTGTCCTCGGGTCAAATTGACCCGTTGTCCTATATCAATGTTCTTTTTAATTCCCCAAAATAACATGATTGATTCCACACAACGCTCTTTGCCAAGTACAAATCTCTACTTTCATTAATTTTGGGGCGTCTTATTCAATTTTATAGCATTTGAAACCAAATTGAAGTGTTTTTGAAATAGTATTGAGAGTAAAAGTTGACATATTCCAGTCTGTGATTATCATCAACATCCATTCCTTTAATTTTAGTCTCAATAATTCCTAATTTCTGCTTTTCTAACTCCAATATTAGGTATAATTTCCTATAAATGAGGTTTATTGACCATAAATTCCAAAAATGACTGTAAAACTAAAGTTAATAAGTTAGTGATACGTAGTGTTAAACGTCAAAAAAAGGTGACAAACATGAAAAAGGTGCATTTGTGTAAGAAAAACATAAAAACATGGACAAAAAGCATTAATAAAAGTGTTGATTTTCCATTTTGCCGGGAAGACACCACGAGGGTTAAAGCTTTACGTCTCCGGTAGGAACCAATGGGCATCTCTCAATCATTTCTGACTTCCTGTTTGGGTCTCTTCATGGGATTTGTTGACCAAAAGGAAGAAAAACAAAACCCCACATTACACCTGATGCATCTCTGGACACACTATGATATATAATCTATCACATGGACTGTGTGATGACTTCTTCTTCTTCTTCATGGTCTCATTAAGAGGTTTTCCACAGGGTCTGTCTCACGTTCCAGAGACGTCCGCGATGCGTGAAAGCAAAAGCGGCGAGCGAGGTTGGTTGGGTTGAGGGTTCCCCGGGGAGCGCCGACGGCTGGCCGTCCTGTTTACCTGTGAGAAGGTTGTCGTCAAGGTGTCGCCATGGCGACGTGGGGTTGTCAGGATCGAGGGTGAGCACGAGGTCATTGTCAAACTGCGAGAGGAGGGAGGGAGGGAGAAAGAAAGAGAGAGTGGAAAAAAGAGACTAAGTCAGGTGGAAAATTAGGGTTGTGTGTGTGTGTGTGTGTGTGTGTGTGTGTGTGTGTGTGTATGTATGTATGTATGTATGTGTGTGTGTGTATGAATGTAAGTGAATGTGTTAGTGTATGTATGTATGTGTGTGTGTGTGTGTGTGTGTGTGTATGTATGTATGTATGTATGTATGTATGTATGTATGTATGTATGTATGTATGTGTGTGTGTGTGTATGAATGTAAGTGAATGTGTTAGTGTGTGTGTGTGTGTATATGTATGTGTGTGTGTGTGTGTGTGTGTGTATGTATGTATGTATGAATGTAAGTGAATGTGTTAGTGTGTGTGTGTATATGTATGTATGTATGTATGTATGTATGTATGTATGTATGTATGTATGTATGTATGTGTGTGTGTGTGTGTGTGTGTGTGTGTGTGCAATGCAAATATGAGCAATGCAAATATGTTGATTAGACATCTAAAGGAATAGTTCAACATTTTGGGAAAATACACCAAAAATCTTCAAATATCATAAAGATGAGAAGAGAGGACGAATATGGACCTTTTTTATATGGATGTTGTAGATTTTAGGGCTGCCCCCTCTTTTTAGGGTTAGACTAACGGGTTGATTTGGTCTTTTTCATGCTGAATGACTTATTATTATTATCTTATTTTCCCAAAAAACGTATGAGCACATCTCTGTTAACACAAGATTTAAAGTGCTGCTCACGTGATTCTGTGCTGAGAAACTCAGTTTTACAGATCTGTCGACTAGGCCTGCGCGATTAATCTACTTTCTGAGTTTTAAATAGTGTATTTTTAAGTATAAAATAGGTTTTAACGCTCTCCCTTCTCTTCCTTGAGGCCTCTATGTTGTGGTGATGCGCATTTTGTGTTGCAGGTGTAACTGGCTCTAAAAAAGGGTGAATTAATAAGGTAACCACTTCAGTGCTTTATTTAATTAGTTCCCCCTTTGTTTTGTTTTTAATATTATGAGTCCTTTATTTTGGCGCCTCCTACCTAACCTAGTGTACAAAGGGGGACTAGTTTGTGAGATGCACGCATGGAAGTAATGAGGGAAAACATGTCGCTCTGTAACCATATACGGGTCTGAAGGAGAATTATTAACCCTTGTGTCGTCTTCCTGTCAACCATGAAAAAAAGTTACCGCTTTTTATGACATTTTTGTCACTTTTTCAATGTTGTGGCTGCTTATTTTGATGTTTTTTCCAAAGTTATTTCATATTTCTAATGTTGACATTTCCAGCTTATTTCGAAGGCCCATTTTTTGTGATGAAAAAACTGAAAACGGGTCAAATTTGACCCGAGGACAACATGAGGGTTAAGCACCCAGCTGGGTTGGGAACAAGGTAGATTGTTTTTGATTGTTCAATGTGATTTTTGGGTAACATTTGTCTCTAAGAGCTAATTTATTTTATATTTTATTTGTCTGTCCTGTAGCTCTTACGGTGTTTTACAGAGAAGACGTGTACGGAAGGATAAACTAAACTAAAGCTGACGGCTGAACATAAATAAAGGCTTCTGGAAACATCAGTACGCTTTACCATTCCCTGGCTGGGGGTTTGTTATAACTGGTGCCCAAAACATCTGTTTGTTACTGCCAATGTGTTCTGTCATGGTTCATGTGTGCAATGAACATTACACTTCTTATTAAAAAAATCACGGCAGAGATTCGTGATTCATATCCCCCCCCCGACTCGTGCAGGTCTACCGGCGACTGAATCTACTGGTTTCCACCGTCTACGAGAGAGGGAACGGTCCCCCCCCCCCCTTCTAAAATCAGAAGGTCTGACGTTACGACTCAAAGCGTGTGAAGGCGGAGTGCTCGTGGCTTCAGTTTCGCTCTCAGTCCCGAGACAGAAACCAGAACCCTGATCAGAGACCCCGTCTTTATGTCTCCGTACCGATGGTTCGTATTTCAGCCCCCGGCTGAAGTCCGCGTCCTCGCCCTCCTCCATGCTCTCACACTGGTACAGGCAGGCATCTGAGGACAGAGATGTAAGCACATCAGAGAGTCAACAACACAGGATGATGATATTATTATTATTATTATTATTATTATTAACCAGTCAGGGTTTGTCCTGCATAGAGGGATTTTTGACACTCCCCTAAAGAGGTTCAAGCCCCAAAGGAAAATTATTAGAGCCAAAATTATGAGAACTGAGCAATTGAGATCTTCTCTGAATGTGTGTGTATAGAACAAATAATAGGTATAAATTCTCCTTCGTCCTCTCTTTTTGATGTTGCCTTTCTTTAAATGATGTTAATTTCTTTAATGTTTAATTTCTTATGCTGCACTGCAACTTTTATTCCTGTGTTTTATCTTTTTAAACTGTTTTTTTCTGTGTTTTATCGGTTTTTATTTTTTTTTTCTAACTGTTTTTATTTATTTAACTGATTTTGTGTAAAGCTCTTTGAATTGCCCTGATGCTGAAATGTGCTCTACAAATAAAGCTGCCTTGCCTTCGTCCCTTCTGCTATCTCTCTGCTTAGAATAGTTAACGTCGGCACATAAGGACACTGGGACTTACACTTTTAATGTTGTGGTGTTTATTTTCCCCATTTGGTTTGATAATGTATTTTATTTGATGTTGTCGTCTTTGTTGTCATGTACTGTGTGTCAACTTCTTGCTACTGCAGCAAAATGAATCGCCCCTCAGAGACAAATAAAGGTCTTGAATACTAATGAAATTATTATTAATTATTATTAATTATGATTATTGGGGGTTTGTCCTGCATAGAGGAATTTTTGACACTCCCCTAAAGAGGTTCGAGCCTCAAAGGAAAATCACTAGCGCCAAAATTATGAGAACTGAGCAATTGAGATCTTCTCTGAATGTGTGTTTATGACCAAGTTACCAAACAACCTGTTAAACAAGCAGAATATAAACGGTCCAGAGTCGCAAGTTAACGCTAAAGTTTTAGCTCAAAGGCACGATGGGGGGCCTTCGGGTGGAGGAGAAGGACCCGATCCACCTGTCTGACTTGGTAATAACTTCTCAATAATGTAAGCAGAAGCTTATCAGTGCTTCCTGAACATATCTAACAAACATCCCACTGTTCTTCATTCTCTTTATATTATATATATTTTATCTAATGATTGTTCCCCTTTAAGCTTTTTGAGTGTTATTTATGTATTATCTGCTTTAGCTTTTCCAATGTTTTAGACACATAATGAAAACATCCAGAATAATAATGTATACTTTATAATACTATATATATATATATATATATATATATATATATATATATATATATATATAATAATTATATACTATACTATATAATAATAATGTATACTTTATTAATCCCACAAGGGGAAATTACAATGTACACTGTTATTACACACAGGCCTGAACTACACACACATGCTCAGTACCTATACATGCACTAGTGGAGAGATGTCAGAGTGGGGGGCTGCCCATGGAAAGGCGCCCCGAGCAGTTGGGGGTTTGGTGCCTTGCTCAAGAGCACCTTGGCAGTGCCCAGGAGGTGAACTGGCATCTCTCCACCACCATACTTTGGTCTGTACGGGACTTGAACCCAACTCCTACAAACTGAGCTACTGCCCCCCCACGATGTGACATTGCATTTATCATTATTAAAAAAACATTTTGATGGAGGACCTCTAAACCCCACCCCTCAAATATGTGCACATAATTCTTCCAAAACCCTGAGAAAACCCTTGTTATAACGTATACACATGCATTTATTAATATGAACCTGGTACGTTCATATTAAAACAAGTACTAAGGCAGCATGATGTGAGGAAAATATCTAATTGTGATTATTTTTGACTGATATGATGTACAATATTGGAGGGAATGATCATTTTGGTGATTTCTGCCAGGATCTTTACCAAAAGACGATTTTTTCTTTAGTCTGTAGGATACAATTTCTAGGCCGGGACGTCTCTGCAGCACCAAAATACATAACTCAGAATGGTTTGACGCATATTTTGCCATTAACAAATATTGCACCCCACCGTGCAATCTGGATATTACACTAGTCTATATCGCGATTTCGATAAAATTGCGATTAATTGTGCAGCCATAGGTAGTTCACTGGGAAAACTACATGCAGTTGGATGCATGGGACACAAACCAGAATAACACCACATTCAATTGCGCGTGTATTCACAGAGTTTTAACAAGAAACGTGTCAACACAAGACATTAAACTGCAGTAATTACAATATGGAAGAGAGAGAAGAAGGGCCACGCGCTTGTGTTAATGTGATGACGCTCTTCCCACACACAGTGATGAAGATAAACTGACACATCCGGGTCTGCTGACTGAGGAAGTGCACGCTTTTACACCCTGCGACCGCGTGCAACGAGCATTTAGCACACAATGCCACACCTTCTCTATCAAATAAAACCCTTAAAGTCCACAATGGAGATTTTGCATTGCAGATTTAGCCGAAGCTAGTAGCTAGTAGCTAGCCCGTCCAGCTAGCTTCGGCTAACAACCGTTACCCCACCCGGCTAGCTTTGTATCGTTTAAATGCTTGTGTATTTACCGTGTTAAAGGCTTTAAATGATAACTCACCCCAATCTTCGCTTGTCAGGAGGTTATCAGCGAAGAAACGAGTGTCCAAATCAGATAGTAAGTCCGTACTCATAGCCACAAAGGCGGTGTGTTTGGAGAGCGGTTGGCTGCAGTCAGATAGCGACGTGATAGCAGCTAGCTAAACAAACAGCTAGCGAAACACAATACGGTGGCTAATTGTTAGCATTAAGGTACCTGAGTGATATCAGGCATGGATATCATTTATAATCCAAAATTAAGGGGTGTTTCCTCCGTGGGAAAAGTGATATATTTATCCGTTTATCTATTTATCTGTATGGGCTCTTCCTTTTGCTTCGCAATATGACAGACGAGGAAACGAATTTTCCGGAAAGGCACCGCCCACATGTGACAGAACAGCCAATCATGGCAAATGATAGTGTGACAGACAGGACAAAGAGCCAATAGGCGGATTCAGAGAGACTGATTTGCGTCGCCGATCACTCTCTTGTTGAGGGCGAAGCAGAAAGAGGGTTTTAAAGGTGATTTGGTCCAATCGAAAGAGCGGATTGTGATGGACAGGCTGAATCAACCAATAGACGCGAAGGAATTCGGGGTCCGCGTTGAATTGACATGCGTGGTAGCCAATCATGCTGTATCAGAGTCAAAACAGCATTTCACTGAATACTACTTTATGTCAGATTATACACAAAATAAAAGAAACTGGTTTATACATATAGACAAGCCGACACAATAACTTCTTAAAATAAACTATTTTGCTGCTGGGACTATTATTTAGGCATTGTAGCTTTATTGTTAAACCTCTTTTTAAATAAACAGTCTATGTGTTATTCCAATAAAAGGCCACTTGATGTATTTATACTTAGCTGGGCTAAAGCTGTAGCCTAAATATTAACAGTCTATGGTTAAAACAGGCATTGCACTTGGTGCACAGCATAGACCGTGGTGCACAGGGTTGCACTGAATGAAACGACATGCCTCATTTTCCCTCCTGCTACCCAAAAATAGGCAAAAACTGTCTGATATTCCTGTTTCTATAAGTCCCATAACATAGGTAGATACTGTCTATATTTCTGTTTCTATAAGTCCCATAACATAGGTAGATACTGTCTATATTTCTGTTTCTATAAGTCCCATAACATAGGTAGATACTGTCTATATTTCTGTTTCTATAAGTCCCATAACATAGGTAGATACTGTCTATATTTCTGTTTCTATAAGTCTCATAACATAGGTAGATACTGTCTGATATTTCTGTTTCTATAAGTCCCATAACATAGGTAGATACTGTCTGATTTTTCTGTTTCTATAAGTCCCATAACATAGGTAGATACTGTCTGATATTCCTGTTTCTATGTCCCTTAACATAGGTAGATACTGTCTGATATTTCTGTTTCTATGTCCCTTAACATAGGTAGATACTGTCTGATATTTCTGTTTCTATAAGTCCCATAACATAGGTAGATACTGTCTGATATTTCTGTTTCTATAAGTCCCATAACATAGGTAGATACTGTCTGATATTCCTGTTTCTATAAGTCCCATAACATAGGTAGATACTGTCTGATTTTTCTGTTTCTATAAGTCCCATAACATAGGTAGATACTGTCTGATATTTCTGTTTCTATGTCCCTTAACATAGGTAGATAGGTGCAGTCAGAACAACCTTGAGCTCAACACGCTCAAGACTGTGGAGATGATTGTGGACTTCAGGAAGAGACCCCCACTCTTCCCCCCATCACCATATTCAACAGCCCTGTGTCTGCCGTGGAATCCTTCAGGTTTCTGGGATCCACTATATCCCAGGACCTGAAGTGGGAGCCCAACACAGACACCATCATCAGAAAGGCCCAGCAGAGACTGTACTTCCTGCACCAGCTCAGGAAGCTCAACCTGCCTAAGGAGCTGCTGGTCCACTTCTATACAGCCATCGTCCAGTCTGTCATCTGCACGTCCATCACTGTCTGGTTTGGATCTGCCACCAAAAAGGACCGGACCAGACTACAACGGACAGTTAGGACTGCAGAAAAGATCATCGGTGCCAACCTGCCCTCCGTCCAGGACTTATAGTCCTCCAGAGTCAGGAAACAGGCAGGAACCATCACAGCAGACCCATATCACCCCGGACACAACCTGTTCCAGCTTCTCCCCTCTGGGGGGCGCTACAGAGCCCTGTACGCCAAAACCAACAGACTCAGGAACAGTTTCTACCCACAAGCCATCTCTCTGATGAACAGCTGACTACTGACCCACAGTGTCAGGTTCAGTTCTGGTCAATAACCCAGTAACACGGTCTCTACAGCACCTGGTTACTGGTTCCACTTATTATTCCACTTATTTAGTATCATTCATCATTCTCATATCTCACTTATTTATTATTTATTATTTACTCATCATTCCCATTCTCACATCTCTCTTATTTGTTATTTATTCATCATCTCATTTCCTATTTTAGAACTGTCCATAATGTCCATAATGTTCATATAATAACATAATACTATTTATTCCAGTATCCTTGCACTATGCTCCATATTTAAATTTTTGTTCTGTTTAGAGTATGTATATATAGTGTATATATTAGTGTGTATATTTTTGTTTTGGTTGTTTTGTATGTAAGCACAGTGTGAGCAACGATGCTCCAAAAAAAAAATCCTCGTATGTGTCCTCGTACCTGGCAATAAAGCTGATTCTGATTCTGATTCTGATACTGTCTATATATTCCTGTTTCTATAAGTCTCATAACATAGGTAGATACCGTCTATATTTCTGTTTCTATAAGTCCCATAACATAGGTAGATATTGTCTGATATTTCTGTTTCTATGACCCATAACATAGGTAGATACCGTCTATATTTCTGTTTCTATAAGTCCCATAACATAGGTAGATATTGTCTGATATTCCTGTTTCTATGACCCATAACATAGGTAGATACTGTCTGATATTCCTGTTTCTATAAGTCTCATAACATAGGTAGATACCGTCTATATTTCTGTTTCTATAAGTCCCATAACATAGGTAGATATTGTCTGATATTTCTGTTTCTATGACCCATAACATAGGTAGATACCGTCTATATTTCTGTTTCTATAAGTCCCATAACATAGGTAGATATTGTCTGATATTTCTGTTTCTATGACCCATAACATAGGTAGATACTGTCTCACATTCCTGTTTCTATAAGTCCTATAACATAGGTAGATACCGTCTATATTTCTGTTTCTATAAGTCCTATAACATAGGTAGATATTGTCTGATATTTCTGTTTCTATGACCCATAACATAGGTAGATACTGTCTGATATTCCTGTTTCTATAAGTCTCATAACATAGGTAGATACTGTCTATATTTCTGTTTCTATAAGT
>JABXJD010000494.1:0-57500 GCA_013375575.1 Percina caprodes | reverse complement strand
AAAGGTGTAGCCTCCCTTTCATAAAGGTGTAGCCTCCCTTTTCATAAAGGTGTAGCCTCCTTTTTCATAAAGGAATAGCCTCCCTTTCATAAAGGTGTAGCCTCCCTTTTTATAAAGGTGTAGCCTCCCTTTTCATAAAGGTGTAGCCTCCCTTTCATAAAGGTGTAGCCTCCCTTTTCATAAAGGTGTAGCCTCCCCTTTCATAAAGGTGTAGCCTATAATTTGGTGAACACTTGTAGGTTGTTGCCGTTCAAACGTGTCCTTTTTCATGAATATTGACCACCATTAATTCCTTACATACATTCCTTCAGCCTTGAAATTTTACATTTTTATTCCCATGAACTGGGGTAGACGCTCCGTGTTCATGCGCCATCTTGGAATACGGTAGCCGGTGAGGGACATACAGGACATACAGCTCAGATGTTGTGTTTTTGCAGTCACGTGATAAACTCACAGCTGCTGCTAATGCTGCTAACGGGTATCGTAGAAGGAACGTTCCACTTCTGGGATTTCTCCGTTGCCGATGGAAATTCCACCCGGTTTCACTCATTTAGGCCGGATATCTGTTGCCTTGGGCTTTCTTTGTTGCTATGGTTACCTGGTCCTCAGATCTCTGCAGGGTAAATCCGGACAGCTAGCTAGACTATCTGTCCAATCTGAGGACTATGGTTACCTGGTCCTCAGGTCTCTGCAGGGTAAATCCAGACAGCTAGCTAGACTATCTGTCCAATCTGAGGACTATGGTTACCTGGTCCTCAGATCTCTGCAGGATAAATCCAGACAGCTAGCTAGACTATCTGTCCAATCTGAGGACTATGGTTACCTGGTCCTCAGATCTCTGCAGGGTAAATCCAGACAGCTAGCTAGACTATCTGTCCAATCTGAGGACTCTGGTTACCTGGTCCTCAGATCTCTGCAGGGTAAATCCAGACAGCTAGCTAGACTATCTGTCCAATCAGAGTTTTCTGTTGCACGACTAAAACTACTTTTCAACGTACACACATTCCACCAAAACAAGTTCCTTCCAGAGGCTATTTTGCAGCGGCACCGTGGCTCCGTCCGGCGCTCAGCAACACCCACAGAGATTTTGATTTGACTAGCCAGACCCTCCTCCGCATCGTAGTCGGTCCCCCCAGTGGACTTGTTTAGCAGGTTTTGTCTTTAAAGGTGCCCTGCCACACATATATAGATATATACATACAGGATGTTTTCACTGTCCCCAAAACTCTGTCTTGCATTTGGAATCAACGTTTTCAGTGAAACTCAGTCGTCCATACGTGTACCTGGCGAGGGTCTGGTTCTGAATGGACCTGGTTCTGAATGGTTCTTGTCTTCCAGAGACTCCTTATCCGTGGCACATGTGTGTTCGTACGGTGATCGGAATCCTCTACTTAATCAGCATGATCAGCATCACCGTCGCCACCTGGAGGAAAGGTGAGTCCACGTTAGTCTCCAGCAGTCCTCCATGATCCTCTTCACTGAAGTCAGGCTCAGAAACTCAAAACACTCAATTAGGTCTTCTTCATTTATTCAGAAAAAACACTTTTAATATCTCTATGCTCTTAATATCAGACATAACTTAAACCATTTAGGATGTATAACTCCAATGCATAGGCATCATTTACAGGGGGGATAATAATAATAATAATAAAAATAATAATAATAATAATAATAATAATAATAATAATAATAATAATAATAATTATGCATAAGTGCATAGTGCACCAACCCAAAAACCTCCAAAACCCACATTTTCTTTACACAATTACACATGAAAAGACATTTGCAGCATTAATTGTTCCAGAAAAGTTCCCCAGAAAGCCGAAAATTCATTGTTTGACGCTCAAAATTTCATTTTTGGACAAAAGTGGAACTCTCATAGCCCCCAATGTTGTTGTTATTGTTGTTCTTTGAACGGCCGCGGGGGGGAACTGTTGCTGCTGTTATCACAAATCTTTGTCCCAGCTTTTTACAGGACACACACACACACACACACACACACACACACACACGCACGCACGCACTTTCTACAAGACGTCATCTGAACTGGAAAAGGCGTTTTTTTAGATATTCTGCACACAAGCAAATGGACTCATATGGAAGTCATTATAACCATACACATGTATCTGATAATTACAATAACCAGGGGCGGCTGCAGGATTTTTTAAGTGGGGTTGCACGGGGGTCAATAATCAGTAAGGGGGGGCCAGGCATTTTATAAGAAAACAGCATAGAAATTCTGTTTAGTAATATAGAAACTATTGAATAGGATATAATAATAATAATAATAATAATAATACATTTTATTTATCATGCACTTTTCATCAATAGATCTCAAAGTACTACAGGTAAAAAAGAGAAAAATAAAATTAAAAATTAAAAAGAAAGAATAATAAATAAAAAGAACATCATGATGTTCATCTTCATCATTCCGCCAAATTTCGTCCCGCTACTAGTCCTGAAGCGTTGCCAACACGCGCACACACAATACATCGAAACGTGGGTAATGATCGGTAATGGTGGGCTATGACTTTTCAACCAGATTTGCCGCGCGGTTTTCCCGAAATCGGCAAAAATACGGCAACATTTTCTCATTGACTTGAATGGGAAATGTTAGGAAAAACTCTCAACATCGCTCCAAACCCCCCCTCTTTGGGACCGTGCTGTGTCGCCATACTTTAACGTAGAAACATGATTAAAAGGTTAAACCGAAGACAAGACTTTGGCGTTTATTGGGCTGAATGGGCGTTCAGATATCAAGCACGGTTTCTCCCAAATCACAGTTTACGTATCGTCCCGTTTTCAGACCGTCTCAGATTTTCCAATGTGTGTGTATGTGGTGGAATGTTCAGAGCTAGAGTGGAGGACAGAGTGGGGGGGCTGGAGGACGGATATCTGGAAGTTTCTCAAACAAATGTCTCTCTCTCCTCCAGTTTTAACTCTTCAGACTTCATTATTGGTCAAAATGTAGAAAATCTTGTTCCGGTCGCAGACATGTAACTATGGAGTCAATCGGACTTAAATTGTTGGCTGTGATCTACCAACTGTCGATAGAAACTATGAAAAAACTATGCAGCTGGAGGACGATTTAATGACTTTTCCCCCAAACAAATGTCTCTCTGTCCTCCAGTTTTACCTCTTCAGACATCATAGTTGGTCAAAATGTAGGAAATCTTGTGCCGGTCGCAGGCGTGTAACTATGGAGTCTAAAAGGACTGTTTTTTACATGGAGTCTGGTTGGTTTAGCGCTAGCTACTTCATAGCTGTTTCTGGGAAACAGAAAGGTCTTAAATAGGTTTTAAAAAGTTATAACCTCTGAAGTGTTAAGACACTTTTATTATTTTTTATTAGGTTTTATTGCTTTTCGGATGTGCCCCAATAGCAGGCACACTGATAAAATTTCTGAGGAATTTTCTAGTTATAATTATACTACAGATCTTCTTGATCTTTGATACCACTGAAAATGGAAAAGTACTTTTTGAGATATTCTGCTAAGAAAGAGATATATATATATATATATATATATATATATATATATATATATATATATATATATATATACATGAGCACGTGCCTTATAATAATTAGCATGATAATTAGCTCTCTTACGTTTTGATTTTGACTGAAAAGTTGCATGAAAACACCACAACCGTGTTCATTTTCTCTCTTCTGCAGCTCGCCAAGCAGAAGCAGCACGCAGCAGAAACAGGAAGTGATGTCAGAGCATGCAGAAACAGGAAGTGATGTCAGATCCTCCAGCACGCAGAAACAAGAGCGGCAAAAACTCTTCTGGAAAAAAAATGGGAAATTATTTCAATATTCAAAAGAATCACCAAATTGGCTATCTATATAGCTGATCTACTGCAAGATATTTTTAAGCAATTATAATTATATATAATTATTTCATCTTTTCATCTTGTCTTGTACTTTATGTATTTGTTATTGGTTTCTATCCTTTCTGTTTGCAGTTTATGTTTTAAATCTTATATATATATATATTTATATATATATTAGTATACAGGCCAAAAGTTTGAACATACCTTCTCATTCAGTATATATATAATTTGTTTTTCAAGTCAAATTCTAATGTTGTCTTTGTATGATGCCGAATTAAACATTATATAACAAGTTTGTAAAGTAAAAAAAAATCATAATAATAAAAAAGAGCGATAAAACTCAACTGTCATCAGCGTTTCTCCTCATTCGCACCTGTGGCTCCACACCACCTGCAGCCCATCCCACCTGTGGCTCCACACCACCTGCAGCCCATCGCACCTGTGGCTCCACATCACCTGCAGCGCATCGCACCTGTGGCTCCACACCGCCTGCAGCCCATCCCACCTGTGGCTCCACACCACCTGCAGCCCATCCCACCTGTGGCTCCACACCACCTGCAGCCCATCCCACCTGTGGCTCCACACCACCTGCAGCCCATCCCACCTGTGGCTCCACACCGCCTGCAGCCCATCCCACCTGTGGCTCCACACCGCCTGCAGCCCATCCCACCTGTGGCTCCACACCACCTGCAGCGCATCCCACCTGTGGCTCCACACCACCTGCAGCGCATCCCACCTGTGGCTCCACACCGCCTGCAGCCCATCCCACCTGTGGCTCCACACCACCTGCAGCCCATCCCACCTGTGGCTCCACACCACCTGCAGCCCATCCCACCTGTGGCTCCACACCACCTGCAGCGCATCCCACCTGTGGCTCCACACCACCTGCAGCCCATCCCACCTGTGGCTCCACACCACCTGCAGCCCATCCCACCTGTGCCTAACCACTCATCACCCTAGCAGTTACATAATCTGGTTCAGCTCTCACTCGTTGCCACTCTTGGTATTTTGCTCCGTACCACTCAGTATATTTTGTCAAGTATGGTTGTTATTATTTCTAACGACCTGTTCTCCGTCTGCCACAGTTCACTTTGTGTGTGTATTCGCTGCCTGCCTGTCTGCCTGCATGTCTGCCTGCCTGTCTGCCTGCCTGCCTGCCTGCCTGCCTGCCTGCATGTCTGCTGGCCTGCCTGCCTACCTGCCTGTCTGCCTGCCTGCATGTCTGCTTGCCTGCCTACCTACCTGCCTGTCTGCCTGCCTGCCTGCCTGCTTGCATGTCTGCTTGCCTGTCTACCTGCCTGCCTACCTGCCTGCCTGCCTGCCTGTCTGCCTGCATGTCTGCTTGCCTGCCTGCCTGCATGTCTGCTTGCCTGCCTGCCTGCATGTCTGCTTGCCTGCCTGCTTGCCTGCCTGCCTGCATGTCTGCTTGCCTGCCTGCATGCATGTCTGCTTGCCTGCCCGCATGTCTGCTTGCCTGCCTGCATGTCTGCTAGCCTGCCTGCCTGCCTGCCGTATAAGCCCCCCCACTCTGACATCTCTCCATTAGAGCATGTATAGGACCTGAGCATGTGTGTGCAGTTCAGGCCTGTGTGTAATGTGTGTAATAACAGTGTAACTTGTAATTTCCCCTTGTGGGATTAATAAAGTATATATTATTATTATTATTACTGAGAAATACAGAGAGAAAGCTTTAATGTACTGGAGTTTATTTGTTACTTGTAGTGCAATAACAACCTGGGAGCGTTAGAGGAATCAGGGGCCAGCTATCCTCACAGTAACGGCCCTGCTCTTACTGTGTTATTTGCGTTACTTGGTTATGACACAATTATTAGCCTATTATTACAAAAACATCTGTTATGGAGCCATAACGTGAGCTACAAGGTAACAGAGCCTTTTATACGTTTCATGTTTTATATGTTTTATATGTCATGTTTCTTTAGAAATGAACAACGGACAAATAGAGTCTTTAAAGGCGTCAGATGTAACCTGAGTGGTTCATGAGAGCAGCCTGATGGAGTGACTGTCTATCTGTGGCAACGTATGAGTTGTGTTCAAAGTAAAAGGAAACATCAGCTTTCATTAACCACAGGAAGAAAATAGAGGAAGGCCAGATATGAGTCGGCGTTGTGGGTTTCTGTTCACACGCCGTGCAATTTTTCCACCGAGCAGACGAGTTCCTGTTCTCGCTTCAGATGAAACCGGTGGTCAGAGCTGATTGTGCCAGTCTGCGTGAGGATGGCGGTGAAGGTCTACGTGCTGGTCTTAGTGCTGGGCTGCAGGGCCGCTGCAGGTAAGGACTTTCCTTTTTAAATGAATCAATTGGGTCTCATCAGTTTTAAATGATATTTGTAGTTCAACTGGAGCGATGCAACAGGTTGAAGTCGTTTTATTTCACATTATGCAACACGTAAACACACGTTATCATGTCCTCATCTGTATATCTATCTACACGTCTGCACATACTGTCGAGGTTTTGTATTCTGCACTCAGCCCGTTCAGCCTCCATTTTCTTACGCTAAACAGCCATTTTGTATGTTTAACAGACGGCTTTTCATTGATTTATGTTGTTTCATTACTTTGATTCAAGTGTGTTTTATACTGATAAAAACACTGATTATTTAAATGGACTAATTTTCTTTAATTATCAGTTTATTTATCAGGGACAATGCAGCGCATATTATTACATACATAGCTATTACAGTCAAGGCCATAACAACATGTAAAGATGTGTTACATGAACAGTTTCTAATGTGCAACCCCAAATCTAATATTTAAAAGAACTGCATAGCGTGAGTTACAGTCATGCAGCAAGTACACTGTATACTAATATATTACATCAACATTTCACAACGTTGAGACCACATTACACAAACCAACTGGTGCTTTTTCATGTTAAACTAAAAGGATGTTACTCTTTAACAGAAAGGTCTAAATCTGCAAGAACATTTCCATAATGTTGCCAGACGACTAGTAGAATTTATTTAATACTTGACAAATTACAGACATGGTGGATTCGCACGAGATAGAGCTTCAGAAAAATAACCTGAGTGTGTCGTTAGTGGGCGGAAACTGACCGTACGCAATTACCCTTTAACGTTGTGATGCAACTTGTTTCTGTCTTGCTAATACTGGAGCAATTTAATAAATCAGTCATTAGAGACAAAAACATGAGAAATAGGTTGAAGGTTGAAGAAGTTACCCTTTAATACATAATAACCGCTCAGGGCGTCTGTTCAGCAGTCGCAGCCCCCCCCCCACCACTCTGAGATTGCTCCATTAGTGCATGTAAAGGGTGTGTGTGTGTGTGTGTTTCAGGCCTTTGTGTAGCATGTAATAGCAACAGAGTGTAAATTGTAATTTCCCCATAGGGGATCAATAAAGAAATGCTAACAATCTGAGAACAGAGATTGTTATTTACTGTAAATTCTGTTTTTTTTTGCAGGAATATTCTATCAAATATTTGAAGAAAGGTCATATGTTACTCTGCGGTGTCCTCACTATGGGGGGGGGAACGTGACGTGGAGCAGAGAGAGGAATGGAGTCAAAGCTGACATACTGACAGTTATTGGTGACAAGGACATAAAACACATTGAAGACCCGGGAAGACGATACAGTTCATTAGCTGATAAGTCGCTGGTCATTGGAGGAGCCGTCGTCTCAGACTCTGGAAGATACTTCTGTAACAACGAAGCAGCTGTGGATCTGATCCCATCAGGTAACATCAAACTCCCATAATTCATTCTGCTTTCTGTTTCCAGAATCATGTCTCTAAGCTAATTATTCAATAAAAAATAAAAAATGTGATTTAAAGGGTTAGATATGTTCTGACTCTCAATGAAATGGTACATTTCAAATGTAAATGCACCTTTTTTAACCTTTAATGGCAACTATTTTGTAATAGTGTACTACATCTATGAATCTATGTCTGTACTGACTGAGTACGTGTGTTGTGTTCAGGAACAGTTATACTTTCTGCTCTAGAGAGGACCAGCGTCTCTCTGAGATGTCCTGATGATGTCGGAGCATCAGATGTCCCAACATGGACCAGAGACTCTGGAGGACTACAACAAAGACCACAGGACCAGACGTTGACTATAAGAGACTTGCAGCCTGGAGACTCTGGACTCTACTACTGTGATGGAAAACCAGCTGTTTATCTGAACGTGACCCGAGGTGAGAGACAGGAAATACACTGTTGAAATGCTCTAAGACACACTACTAAATGCTCTAATATACACTGTTGAAATGCTCTAAGACACACTACTAAATGCTCTAATATACACTGTTGAAATGCTCTAACACACACTACTAAATGCTCTAATATACACTGTTGAAATGCTCTAACACACACTACTAAATGCTCTAATATACACTGTTGAAATGCTCTAACACACACTACTAAATGCTCTAATATACACTGTTGAAATGCTCTAACACACACTACTAAATGCTCTAATATACACTGTTGAAATGCTCTAACACACACTACTAAATGCTCTAATATACACTGTTGAAATGCTCTAACACACACTACTAAATGCTCTAATATACACTATTGAAATGCTCTAACACACACTACTAAATGCTCTAATATACACTGTGGAAATGCTCTAACACACACTACTAAATGCTCTAATATACACTGTTGAAATGCTCTAACACACTACTAAATGCTCTCATATACACTATTAAAATGCTCTAACACACACTACTAAATGCTCTAATATACACTATTGAAATGCTCTAACACACACTACTAAATGCTCTAATATACACTGTTGAAATGCTCTAACACACACTACTAAATGCTCTAATATACACTGTTGAAATGCTCTAACACACACTACTAAATGCTCTAATATACACTATTAAAATGCTCTAACACACACACTACTAAATGCTCTAATATACACTGTTGAAATGCTCTAACACACACTAATGCACACTGACACACACACACACACACACACAAACCCAGACACACAAACCCAGACACACACACACACACACACACACACACACACACACACACACACACACACACACACACACACACACACCCTGGTGACTGTGGCCTTTACTACTGTGATGGAAAACCAGCTGTTTATCTGAGCATGACCCGAGGTGAGAGACAACAGAGATAAACACAATAATTGGACAATACACTTTTTTTTAAGGACAATTATTGAAGGGGAAACAAATAATAACGCCAGATCTGTTCTTCTAACAGATAAGTAGTAGGCTGGTGAAGTCGTCCTCATGTTGTCCTCATGTTGTCTTCATGTTGTCCTCATGTTGTCCTCATGTTGTCCTCATGTTAAATTGACTCAAATTGACTTGTTTTCCTATATCAATGTTCTTTTAAATTCCCCAAAATAACATGATTGACGCTCTTTGGCAAGTACAAATCTCTCTATCGCAGAGTACGTTTTTGAAAAAACACATTACAACATATATATATATATATATATATATACACATATACACATATACACATGTTGCAATGTGTTTTTTCTGCTTGCTGAAGATGTTGTGTGCTTGATGTTTTAAAATAGAATTAGCCTCAAAGTTTCATGTGAAGCCTTTAACCCGCCATGTTGGCTGCGGTTTGTCTTCAGCAGTTTCTATAGAGACAATAGAGAACGTTATATGTCTATTTCTGTAAATATGAAGCCACAGAGAAAGAAAGAGAGGGGGGGGCAGCCATAGGTGGAAATCGGGGGGAGTCGGGACCCACCCCATTTAGGGCTGTGTCTCCCCCCCCCCCACACACCTTAAAATATCATTAAAACGTCTTCTTTTCCTAAACCCATGGAAACGTAAGCCCACCCACGACCTTCTCCCTAACCTCACTGCGTCACATCAGTCCCGACCGACCGAGCGAGGGAAAGCCCGTTTTGTTGTTTTGTTGACTGTTCGAGATAAATGAATAAATAAATAAAATGAATTGTATGATCTTCGCAGCACTTTTCTGTAGTGAGGTATATTTATGCCCTGCATTACTTCCTCTTTCTTGCTCTGAAGTTAACAAGGAACCAGCCACAACAACCACAGCAGCACTTCCTCCAACAGAAGCAACAACTCCACCTCCGACTGATAAAGACACAACAACAACCCCGACAACAACCCTGACAACAACAACAACCCCGACAACAACAACAACCCCGACAACAACAACAACCCCGACAACAACCCCTACAAGAACCCCGACAACAACCCCTACAACAACCCCGACAACAACTCCACCTCCGACTGATAAAGACACAACAACGAAACAACGTAGTCGCAAGAACAGTAAGATGAAACTGATCTTCATTTGAAATTAAATGGATGAAAAGGGTTTAATCTGAGAGAGCATGTAGATAAATACTGTACTCTGTATTCCCCTGCCACACACAGAAGGTAAAAATAAGGGGAAAAACCCCAAAACAACAACAACAACAACAACCCCGAGAACAAAAGCAACCCCGACAACAACAAAAACAACAACCCCGACAACAAAAGCAACCCCGACAACAACAAAAACAACAACCCCGACAACAACAACAGGAAATACAACTCCCACAAACGCAGGTAACTGGACAGGACAGAATCAAAGTTGTTCTGAGAAACGTACAAACACGATGCAGCCATCGTAGTCCAGGTGACGGGTGACCATGATGTCCCCCGTTCATAAAGGTGTAGCCTCCCTTTCATAAAGGTGTAGCCTCCCTTTCATAAAGGTGTAGCCTCCCCTTTCATAAAGGTGTAGCCTCCCTTTTCATAAAGGTGTAGCCTCCCTTTTCATAAAGGTGTAGCCTCCCTTTTCATAAAGGTGTAGCCTCCCTTTTCATAAAGGTGTAGCCTCCCTTTTTATAAAGGTGTAGCCTCCCCTTTCATAAAGGTGTAGCCTCCCTTTTTATAAAGGTGTAGCCTCCCCCGTCCTCTTTCACTGTGTTGGCGTTATAACCTCCGGTTGATTTCTGAGGACAGTGGTTAACTCCTGCCTTTTTGTCGCGTTTTTCGCCTTTTTGTCGCGTTTGTTGCCTTTTTGTAGCGTTTGTCGCCTTTTTGTTGCCTTTTTGTCGCCTTTTTGTTGCGTTTGTTGCCTTTTGTCGCCTTTTCGACACCTTTTTGTTGCCTTTTTGTCACGTTTGTTGCCTTTTGTCGCCTTTTCGACACCTTTTTGTAGTCTTTTTGTCGCCTTTGTGTTGCGTTTGTTGCCTTTTGTCGCCTTTTCGACACCTTTTTGTAGTCTTTTTGTTGCCTTTTTGTCGCGTTTGTTGCCTTTTGTTGCCTTTTCAACACCTTTTTGTAGTCTTTTTGTTGCCTTTTTGTCGCGTTTGTTGCCTTTTGTCGCCTTTTCGACACCTTTTTGTAGTCTTTTTGTTGCCTTTTTGTCGCGTTTGTTGCCTTTTGTTGGCTTTTCAACACCTTTTTGTAGTCTTTTTGTTGCCTTTTTGTCGCCTTTGTTGCCTTTTGTTGCCTTTTCGTCGCCTTTTTAATCGCCTTTTCATAGTCTTTTTGTCGCCTTTTTGTAGCCTCTTTGTCACCTTTTTGCCATTTTTTAATCACTTTTTTGCCGCCTTGCCCCCGTCCTCTGTCTCCTTGTTGGTGCTCTAACCCGCGGCTGATTTCTGAGGACTCTGGTTACCTGGTCCTCAGATCTCTGCAGGGTAAATCCAGAAAGCTAGCTAGACTATCTGTCCAATCAGAGTCTCTGTTGACGACTAAAACTACTGAACGTACACGTTCCACCAAAACAACTTCCTTCCCGAGACTATTTAGCAGCGGCACCGTGGCTCCGTCCGGCGCTTAGCAACACCCATGGCAATTGTGATTGGTTTAAAGAAATGCCAATAAACCAGAGCGCGTTTTCTCCCATCCAGGAATGCTGGGTGGACTAACCAGACCCTCCTCTGCAACTCTGTGGAGGAGGGTCTGGCAATGCAAGACTAACTGGACCATCAATTCTTTCTTTGTTTTTTATTTTGTTGGTTTTAATATTGTAACTTGTAGATAAAACAGCCTAAGCGTGTTTAATTGTAATGAAATACACATGTACGACACATAATACTTTATATAATAATAATAATAATAATAATAATAAATATAATAATTTGATTTGTGCTCTGCTGTAACACAAACTGTTTGTAAATGACATGCCATTTGTTCACAAGTGTTAATTAGTTCTTACTTTGTTTTCCTCCGTCTGCTCCTGAAGTGTATCCACCCCTTCATATTACGTTGATTGGAGTAGCCGTCTCCTTCCTCCTCCTCCTCATCTTCCTCATCATCGTCTACTCAGCTCGGAGACGGTGTAAAAGACGAGGTGAATCAAACCTGACCTGTTCACACAATTAAAGGACAAACACTGAATCAGTGAATACGTATTTCTGTTGTTTGTATATTTGGAGGTCTGTCAGTAGCAAGAAAAATTAACCAATCGGTGCTGCCTACACTGTGCTATCCTCCTGCTAGCGTTAGCATCCAACAGCCTTTTTAAAGGTGTTTTTAGCCTCTAAACATGTTCAAAATGTCATTACACCTTCCGATTGAATACAGCAAATACAGCAAATTTCACTGCCGTAGATGTGACAGAAAGGCGTGTTTCAACTAGTCTGAAAAACAGGAAATAACCAGAGGTATGTGCACTGGCTGAATTAACACAACTTTTATGCCTTTCTGTCACATCTACTGCTGTAAAATTCGCTGTGTTCACTCAGAAAGAATCGCTGCACATGGCTGGGCACTGGTAATGACATTTTGAACATGTTAAGAGGCTAAAAACACCTTTAAAAACTTGCCCTGTTTAAGGCTGTTGGGTGCTAACGCTAGCAGAAGGATAGCACGGTGTAGGCAGCACCGATTGGTTTAGTTTTCTCTCTCATGACAGAACTACACATTTACCAACAACAGAGATACGTGGGCTAATTGACTGGAATTCTCCTTTAAAGGTGCCCTGCCACACATAACCATTTCTTTTTTAATATGTCAGGTCCATGTGTGTGTGTGTGTGTGTGTGTGTGTGTGTGTTATGTGGTGAATGTGAAGATGAACTGCTACCTCTTCTGTCAGCTCTGTCAGAAATAAGAGGAGAAATCAGCCAATCACAACAGCTGGTCAGTCTGACATCATGCTGCCTGAGCTCATTAATATTCATGAGCTGGGTAAAAGATGCTGAGAGCCAGGCTCTCATTGGCTAGCTGTGAGCCAATCAGATTCCAGCAGCTTAGCTGGTTGAATATTAATGAGACCTGGCTGAGTCTTATCACAAAGTCATGAAATACGTGCAGCAGGGCCCCTTTAAGAAGATGCATAATAAAAGAACGCATAAATAAACCCAAAAAAGTGAGAAAAACAGAAAAAGAATGACAACTTTAAATGCTAAATGTAGGTATCTCACATTACTGTTTGTTATTTTGCTATGAATATCTAATTATGAATATATAATATGTATTGGAACTACAAATATGGAAATTAACAAGCTTCTGCTCCGCCCAGCAACCTAATATTCAACATATTGAACATATTGTTTCTAATAATTTATACTGTAGATATTGTTTTTCTTTTTGTATGTTGCAACCATAGACTGTGTATAAAGATCTCAATGTACAGCGTATGGCTGCAATGCACTTTCTGTATTTTCATATTTTATTTTATTGTTATTTTTTGTTAGAAATTTAACAAAGAAACCAGAAACCAGCAAGAAGACTGGTTCCCCTTCAGCTCTAATGAGGCCTTGAAGTCTTCACGTATGACTAATAGGTCAGAGTTATTTTGGAAGGCGGAAAAACGAACCAAAGTGTGAAAATGCCCTAAAAAAAACTGGGTTTTGTTCGTTTAACGAGGAAACGCCCAAATAAGGTAATTGGTGATTACTCACTGTTTTACTGACGTGTCTTTTTTAACAGGAAGTGAAGAAAAAAGCCCCGTCTATGAAGAGATACCAGACGGAGTTTTGTTTCAGCCGACAAATGGTGAGAGATAAGAAAAGTTCCTCTTCTGATTGACGTGACATTAACTTTTGCACTGTTTTATTTTTGGTTTGATTTACATGCAGTGAGAATGAGAGCATTTCTGACACACTATATATAAAATGTCTTCATGCACAAAATTGCCTTTAGACAGTAGATAATTAGATATTTCTGCATCTCCCAAAACAACCAAGAAGCCATCTTTTATTTTGGCAGGTGGAGGAACACAGACCGCACAAGGAGCTGCACACTGCATGGCTGATTTTACAGGTAAATAACAATATTATATTAATATATTCTCACTCCCAGCGCGTCTAACAGCGACGCCTGGTCAGGCGCGTTTGGTGCTCGTTATTGACGCATAAAGTGTCCTTAGCGTCATATTTAGATGCTCTTGGTCGGGACTCTATCTATCTATCTATCTATCTATCTATCTATCTATCTATCTATCTATCTATCTATCTATCTATCTATCTCCATATCTATCTATCTATCTATCTATCTATCTATCTATCTATCTATCTATCTATCTATCTATCTATCTATCTATCTATCTATCTCTCTCCATATCTATCTATCTATCTATCTATCTATCTATCTATCTATCTATCTATCTATCTATCTACATATCTATCTACATATCTCCATATCCATCCATCCATCCATCCATCCATCCATCCATCATCAATAACAACGCCAATGGCACCGGACTAAGCGTCCGTATTTTCCAATGTTTTTGTCAATTTTGTACCGGTGTTTCTGAAGCTTAATGTCACTTTTTTTCAACATTCTTATGTCACTTGACAAAAAAAAAGGACTCAGCCTACATGGGGCGAACGCTCTGATCAAATGACATAGAGGGGGAGTTAGAGCCCCCCATGTCATTTGATCCTGATTGGAGGAGCTACATGTTCAGAAAGCCAACCTCCTTATGCAGAGTTCTGTCCTTCATACGACTCGCTACCCGTCACTTTTAATACATCATCATCTTCCAGCGCTGTGGGCGCGCTGCTGCTCTGCCCGGTGGACGCTGGAGGCTGATTAACGCGTCGTATCCAACGCCGAGAGCCACTGTCCAAGCGTCAGTATTTTACGAGTCGGGCGTGAGAACGGGTTGGAAACAAATGAACACATTTCCCGACTACCTTTTAGAAAAAAGCAGACCAACGGGACTGTCTCCAGGTAATCTGATTAATAATGCTCGCTGGTTAAATGTCTCAACAGATGGATCAACCCGACGTGATCACACGTACGACACCATCCCGGATCTTCCACCAGAGAAGAAGAAGGCCGGTAAAGACGGAGCTCTGTTAAATAGTCGGTTTACATATTTCTGGTAACATGCATTAAATATTCATTGTGTTTCTTCCTTCTCACAGTGACATTGCTCCCCAATGAGTCCCCATATTCCTTGATTGGAAATCCTAATAAAGGTAACTTTAACACATATAATGCATATATACATATAATACATATATTATATATACATATAATACATAAGCAGGTTTACTGGGTCAAAGACGCCATGCTATATATGTAAAAAGATTCTACTTAAAACTGGAAATACAGAAAGAAAATAATATCAATATATACATTTATCAACACACTGAATGAGAAGCAGATGGTGATGAAACGGACTAAATTCTGCTCTGTATGTTTTTCTCGGGCCACAGATGTGTCGCAGGTCGCTGTCGACACGTATTGTTTGCTGGAGAAACCAAAAGTGACGACAAACGACTAGAACCGACATCTCTGCTCCGTCGCTGCAGCCGGGGAACGACTGAAACGGCTCCGTAGCAACACTTTCCATCACATTTTAAGATAGTTTGTGAATACTGGCTGTGTGCATTTGTCTTTGGATTGAATGTTTTGATAGATAGATAGATAGATAGATAGATAGATAGATAGATAGATAGATAGATAGATAGATAGATAGATAGATAGATAGATAGATAGATAGATAGATAGATAGATAGGGTGGAGTTATTTTGGAAGGTGTTAGGTATGTATGGTACATAGGACTGTGTGAGGGGTTGTCCCCAAATATTGAATCAATTAACAGAGTAAGAGATGTTCACAGCTACTCCACCAGGGACAGATCCAGCTAAGAGTCCTTTTGTATGTAGCAACGAGCCTGTGGAACAGGTTTCTATCAGTTTTGTATAAGCTTTTATTACTGTAATGTCTTGTTGGATCTATTTAATATGTGTATGGATGTGATAATTGATGCCTGATCTGCTGCCGGATGTCCCTCTTTTTGGCCGGATCTCCATCACCTTCCTCTTTCTTTGTGTTGTAATTTTAACCTCTGGTGGATTTCTGAGGACTACGGTTACCTGGTCCTCAGATCTCTGCCTTTTCATCACTGTTTTGTCGCCTTTTTGGATGTCCGTCTCAGTCCTCTGTTTCTGTGTTGGTGCTCTACCCTGCGGCTGATTTCTGAGGTTACCTGGTCCTCAGATCTCTGCAGGGTAAATCCAGACAGCTAGCTAGACTATCTGTCCGATCTGAGGACTATGGTTACCTGTTCCTCAGGTCTCTGCAGGGTAAATCCATACAGCTAGCTAGACTATCTGTCCGATCTGAGGACTATGGTTACCTGGTCCTCAGATCTCTGCAGGGTAAATCCAGACAGCTAGCTAGACTATCTGTCTAATCTGAGGACTATGGTTACCTGGTCCTCAGGTCTCTGCAGGGTAAATCCAGACAGCTAGCTAGACTATCTGTCCAATCTGAGGACTATGGTTACCTGGTCCTCAGATCTCTGCAGGGTAAATCCAGACAGCTAGCTAGACTATCTGTCCAATCTGAGGACTATGGTTACCTGGTCCTCAGATCTCTGCAGGGTAAATCCAGACAGCTAGCTAGACTATCTGTCCAATCTGAGGACTATGGTTACCTGGTCCTCAGATCTCTGCAGGGTAAATCCAGACAGCTAGCTAGACTATCTGTCCAATTGGAGGTTTCTCTCAAATGACAAACTACTTTAGAACGAACACATGTTCCAAGTTCCTTCTCAGGGCTGTTTTGCAGAGGAACCGGGGCTCTGCTGGTGTTTTTATGACTGGCTTGTTGTGTTTCTGTTGTGAAGCTCTGTGCTCTGTGTGCTCTATAAATATTATTATTATCATTATTATTATTATTGTTACCAGAGCAATGCGAGACTATGAAGATACAAACTACATCTGACTGTTTGCATTGATTGATTTTAGAGTAATGTAATGTGTCTTCAATGCGAGACTTTCACAGTTTTTATATAGCACCTCGAATCAGCTTTGTTATGAAAAAAATGGCACTTTTCCAATATGGGACCTTTAATTTGACAACATGTATGTATCATCTTATCTCTGTTTTGTTATTTCCACATGTTCACACAATTTAACTCGTTGCAAATTATTTAATAAAGACAATTTAACGTTATGAAAATTGTGTTCTTCTAATTGGTTATTTACGATTTAATGTCAGAAAAATGTAAAAGAATTTAAAAAACAAAAAAGAAAAATTGCATTAAAAAGCGCAGACAAGTGCAGTCAAAATCATTAGAAAAATAAAATAAATAAATAAAATTTGGAAAAAAGCTTCAAAAGCATTGGGAAAATGTGACTAAATAATGTCAAAAAAAGTAGCAAAACCATTGGGACCAAAGCATAAAAAAAATATTTTAATAAAATTTTGGGGGATTTTTTCCTCTTTTTTATACTGACAGTAGACTGGAAAGGGGAGATGGGGGATGACACGCAGCAAAGGTCCGCAGGTCGGATTCAAACCTGCGCCGCTGCAGGACTCTGCCAACATGAGTGAGCTGGAGACCCCCCCCCCCCCAAAAAAAAAAAATCTTAAATTTTGACCCAGAAAAACAAAAAGTTGCACGGCCGACAGGAAGACAACACGAAGGTTGACTTAAGTAAGTAGTTTTGGTGGAAAACATATGTGGTGGTTGGGGTGGTGGTTTCTGTCATTCTGCCCTTTCCTCTGTCTGTTTTTTCCCTCTCTCCTGTCTGAAGCCAGCTGACTATATACACACACCTGCATACCATCTGTCCTCACCTGCTCCGCTGTTTGCACCTGCCTATCATCATCATCATCATCATCATCAATCACAGTATATCTACCGCGGCTCTTCACCCACTCTCCACCTCATCGTTGCTCCAGTCGTGTTGGTGAACTTCGTCAGACTATCTGTCGGGTGTTATTCCCAGTGTTTCCCCTGGTTGTCTAATGGACTTACCTTCTCTGTGTTCTCCTTACAGGTCACTCTCCTCCGGTCAGCTGGCTTCAGACCCGGGTCCTCCTCCCACGGCGTCCCCTCCTCGCCATCATCCCTCTCAGCTCCCCGTGTCCGTGCCTCCTCCTCCTCAGCTCATGCTCCCGGTCCCTCCTGGTTCCATCGCCGTTGTCTGTCTCTTGGTTCCCGAGTCCCAGCTGTCTCTAGTCCCGAGCCCCCTCCGGTCCTCCGCCTCCCTGCTCCCCGTGTCCGCCTCCCCACTTCCACACCCAACCTCCACTTCCCTAAATAAATACCTTTTCCCTGTGAGCCGTGGGTTGAGTTTAACCAAAAACACTTTACAAACATCATGTTCAGTGACACATGCGTCACCTTCGGAAAGTAAAGTAACGTCTTATTTTAACCCAAAAAAACAGGATCTTTTTCTAAACTTAACAGTTTTGGGGCCTTAACATCACCAAATTGGTCTGGGTAAGCCCCGCCCACTCTGCCAGTGACTGGATTTCGCCGTTCAGCTCGGTCTAGAAGCCTGTTCAATTCTCCTGCTAAAACTTTTATTGAATTTGGGGGTTTAATTAAATTTTTAGCATTTGAAAAAAATAATATATAAAAGAACGTTGAAAAAAGTGACAAATGTAGGAAAAAAGCTTGAAAAACAACAAATGTCAAATAAAGCACAGAAAAGAATTTGACAAAAACATTGGAAAAAGTGACCAAAAATGTGAAAAAAGTGTAAGAAAGTGACAATAACATCAGGAAAAGCGACAAAAGTGTCGGAAAAAAGCTTGAAAAACGCAGGAAAAAACAACAAAAATGTCATAACATAAGAAACATAAGAAAAATTGAAAAAAAATTAAAAAAAGTGACCAAAAAGTTGGAAAAAAAAAGGGACAAAAACATCATAAAAGCTTCTAAAACATTGGAAAAAGGGAAAGAAAGTGACAATAACATCAGGAAAAGAGACAAAAAGTTGAAAAAAAGATTCCCAAAAAATAAAAAATTTACAAAAACATTGAAAAAAGTGACCAAAAAGTTGAAAAAAACATCATTAAAGCTTCTAAAACATTAGGAAAAGGAAAGAAAGTGACAATAACATCAGGAAAAGAGACAAAAAGTGTCAATAAGATTCCCAAAAAAGAAGAAAATTTGACAAAAACATTGGAAAAAGTGACCAAAAACTTGAAAAAAAGGGACAAAAACGTCATAAAAGCTTCTAAAACATTGGAAAAAGTGACCAAAAATGTGAAAAAAGGGAAAGAAAGTGACAATAACATCAGGAAAAGGGATTTGAATGTTGAACCCCAGAGAAACCCCATTTTATTGTTTCCATGACGATGGAGCGTCACAGAGTCTTTGGACCAAACAGGGAAGAGGAAACAGAAAAAGCGTCTCACACGCCGAGGCTGCAGACTCGGATCAGACGCAGTTTGATGTTTTCCATCAGAAGATGTTCCCGTTCTTCTTCTTCTGTCCTGTTTTCCATCGGAAGATGTTCCCGTTCTTCTTCTTCTGTCCCGTGTTCGTCCTGCTCGCCGCTCTGATTGGCGGCTCCACGGCTACAGGTGAGTCCTTTCTACAGGTGAGTCCTTTCTACAGGTGAGTCCTTTATCAGCATTTAAACAACAACTGCAGCTTTGCATCTGCTTCTGGACTCATGTTACTAAAGTGTATTCACAATATCATCATTACTCTATAATCTTCATCCACTATAATCTGTCATTTTATCATATTTTTGTAATATTTATGGAGTTATTTGCTGTTTCTTGTGGGAATACTGCGCAATATGTTGGCTCATCTTCATGTCTAAGTGAAAGACAGGCTACATTACACAGTGTGAGACCTTAAAAACTATAGAAAACATGTATATTATATATATTTTTGTAATATTTATGGAGTTATTTGCTGTATCTTGTGGAAATACTGCACAGTATGTTGGCTCATCTTCATGTCTAAGTGAAAGACAGACTACATTACACAGTGTGAGACCTTAAAAACTATAGAAAAAATTTATATTATATATATTTTTTGGGACTTTGTCTAACAGTCATAAAATATGTATACTAAGAAAAAGTATACTATAAATACTATAGTATATATACTATACTTTCATAGACTATGGAACTGTTTTTACATAGAACAGTGAGGAAAAAGCATCTAAAACAACAACAAAGATGCATTTTTAAGCCCTTTCTATGTTAATAATGGAGCTGTCAACTAGTTTAAGGAGTTAAAATAAACAGCTAAATTAGATTAAATGTGTAGTTTCCTGCTCTGTCATTCGTTGGATGCTGATTGGACGACACGACCAGCATGTTTCCATGAGATAAAACAGGAAGTGAGGCTAAAAACGGACCATGAGCAGGATGTGGGTGACAGCGCTGCACCCAAAACAGACGCTGTTGTGGAACAAACTACTATTTTTTGTGACTGTTATTGCCGCTTTTCATTTTAACCCCAACCGGCCCCGTCAGACTCCGCCTACCTAGACCCAGGTCTGGGTCTGGGTCTGTCCCAGGTTTCTTCCTAAAAGGAAGTTTTTCCTCGCCACTGTCACACTGTTGCTTGCTCTGGAGGAAACTACTAGAACTGTTGGGTCCTTGTAGACCTGCTCTATCTGTAAATTATAGAGCGGTCTAGACCTGCTCTATCTGTAAATTACAGTGTGGTCTAGACCTGCTCTATCTGTAAATTATAGAGCGATCTAGACCTGCTCTACCTGTAAATTATAGAGTGTGGTCTAGACCTGCTCTACCTGTAAATTATAGAGTGTGGTCTAGACCTGCTCTACCTGTAAATTATAGAGTGTGGTCTAGACCTGCTCTATCTGTAAATTATAGAGTGTGGTCTAGACCTGCTCTATCTGTAAATTATAGAGCGGTCTAGACCTGCTCTATCTGTAAATTATAGAGCAGTCTAGACCTGCTCTATCTGTAAATTATAGAGCGGTCTAGACCTGCTCTATCTGTAAATTATAGAGTAACAACTTAACTATGGACCTAGCCAGGCTAGTCTCTAACAGGTAAAACCAGGTAATTAAAAGTACTAAAACAGAAGGTCTCTGTCCTCTGTCCTCCAGCAGTGATCCGGTTCTCAGTCCCGGAGGATCACCACGTCTGTCTGCAGTGTGGCGGGTCCGACAGCTCCGATGTGGTCTGGACTCATCGGGACCGGAAGGTGGTGACTCGACGGGGCAGTTACGAGACCAACGGCAACCGCCAACACTACCTCCTGCAGTCCGGCGGCGGCCTCTGCCTCCTGCGGCTCGACGAATCAGACGACGGGAAGATTCGCTGTAACCAGCAGCTGGTGGCCGAGCTGCAGGTGCTAACAGGTAGCTAACGGTAGCCTGTCGTCATACTCAGAGTCAGAGTCTGATCCTGCTCCATTGGGCTGTGATTACGGGGCGTGTTTCAACCCAACCAGGAAAGAAAAGGCCTCTGCACTCAATTGGATAGACAGACAACCAATCAGAGCAACGGAGACAGACGCCACAGGAGCTGCAAGTTGCAGGTCGATATCTTCTCTAACAGACGCCATGGAGGAATCTACACAGCTCAGTTTTCCAGCAGCCATCTTTGTTATAAATGACCTTAACCCCAAGCGTTCTTTGGTGACGTGGTTGATCATCTGTCCATTGTCGTATAAAACCCACGCTGACAATCTGATTGGTCCAAACAGCTCTGGTTCGAGCATAGTTGCTCCACAATGGATCAAGTCCAGACCCAACTTCCCGACCTCAAATATTGTGGGCGGGGCTAAGCCCAACTGGCATCCAGGCTAGGTTTGAACCTATTAACCTATTAATTTAACGCCTTGGCGCCCACCAGCCTCACTAAGACTGCTGCTAAATGTAACTGCGGTTTGACGTGGACTGGTTAGCATACATAGCACACGCCGTCATTCTTCCCCTTCCTCCCAAGAGGGTAAGCGAGCGTCCACAAAGCGTAGCTCTCATGGCGCCATTTTAATGCTACAAAGCATTAGCATTCCATTGACTCCCATTCATTTTGGCGCCACTTTGACAGCGAATAACTTTACATCTGAAGCCTTTAAAGACTCTCAACTTGTCCGTTGTTTATTTCTAAAGAAACACGACAACGTATAAAAGGCTCCAGGCTAGGAGACCGGAGATAGTTGTAACACTTCCAATTTCTACCAATCAGGAACAAGTTTTGAATCACCTGATTCACGCAACACATGCTTAGTCCTTAGCACGTGTGAAGAATCCGCATCCTGTGACATTCGTTCTACCTCATTTGTAGTTCAACTCAACAACCTTAAATCATGTTAATTGTGGGTCTATTTGGATCTCTTTCATGCAGGTTGTTAGGGCGAATGTTTTAGCTATAGGCTGTAAATTAAGTTCTTTCATGGCAAAAATAGTCTGGGTTAGATTTAACAAGAGTCTGGGTTAGATTTAACAAGAGTCTGGGTTAGATTTAACAATAGTCCGGGTTAGATTTAACAATAGTCTGGGTTAGATTTAACAAGAGTCTGGGTTATATTTAACAAGAATCCAGGTTAGATTTAACAATAGTCCGGGTTAGATTTAACAATAGTCTGGGTTAGATTTAACAATAGTCCGGGTTAGATTTAACAAGAGTCTGGGTTAGATTTAACAAGAGTCTGGGTTAGATTTAACAAGAGTCCAGGTTAGATTTAACAATAGTCCGGGTTAGATTTAACAATAGTCTGGGTTAGATTTAACAATAGTCCGGGTTAGATTTAACAATAGTCTGGGTTAGATTTAACAAGAGTCTGGGTTATATTTAACAATAGTCCGGGTTAGATTTAACAAGAGTCTGGGTTAGATTTAACAAGAGTCTGGGTTAGATTTAACAAGAGTCTGGGTTAGATTTAACAAGAGTCTGGGTTAGATTTAACAATAGTCTGGGTTAGATTTAACAATAGTCTGGGTTAGATTTAACAATAAATTTAACAAGAGTCTGGGTTAGATTTAACAAGAGTCTGGGTTATATTTAACAATAGTCTGGGTTAGATTTAACAATAAATTTAACAAGAGTCTGGGTTAGATTTAACAAGAGTCTGGGTTAGATTTAACAAGAGTCTGGGTTAGATTTAACAAGAGTCTGGGTTAGATTTAACAAGAGTCTGGGTTAGATTTAACAAGAGTCTGGGTTAAATTTAACAAGAGTCTGGGTTAAAATGTTCCAACCTATCCCAAGCAACACTTTGGGTATGAAGATATAAAACATAGTCCGTCAGAAATGTCCCCATTCTCACTGAAACCGATGAAATGAAATTCACTTCTCCATTTTAAAGCAAAAATAACACAATGGAGGAGTGAATTACACATCAGTCTCAATCAAAGTAGAAAGAGGAAGCTGTCTAGTCTTTTTTTTTTGTGGCTTTTTAAAATAAAAAATTCTCTCACTCACGTCACGGGACGTCTGGTCCAAACCCACAGGACGCCATTGTCAAAACGCCTTGAAAATTAACACAGTTCAGTCAACTTTTGCCCAAAAATGGTGCATTTGCTATTTAAAACGTTGTGGGCACCGGTCAATTAAAACTAGCAAAAACACCAGCACCGGGTGCAAAACGGGGCCCATAAGGTTTTTGGGGTAGGTTGCACTAGCCAGTTTTGATTATTAGGGAGGTTGTAAATTACGCCTCTGTGTCTGTTCCCTCAGGCCTGGACTTCGCCGTGTCCGCAGGCCGGACGCTGCTGCTCCCCTGCAACGACGCCAGAACCATGAAGAAGTGGTACCACCAGAGGGAAGGAGCGCGCCGGTGGGTACCCGTCCTCACCCGGTTCAGAAACGGCACGGTGAGAGCAGAGAGGACGCGGCTCAGCCTCGGGAACGATGCCCTGCAGATCGAGGATCTGCAGTCGGAGGATGCGGGAAGGTATAAGTGCAACGGAGAGCTGCTGGCCACACTCACCGTCCTGGCAGGTGGTTTGCTTAGCTGGAATTTAATTACTTCATTTGATGTAAATGTTCCTAAAAACGTTAATTTACTAAATCTATACTAAAAATCTATACCAATATGTTGGTCTTTCAAGCAGCAATTCCGGCCTGTATTTACGTTTCTAGTGGTGGCGCCCTCTGGTGGCCTGGTAGTTGTCACTCCCCGATGTGAGTCGAGTCCAGATGTGAGTTGGGCATGCTCAGATTTAAACGGTTTACAGCATAACTGACATACTGAAATTTGTGAAATTCATGAAATAATAAATATTTCTCATTACAAACAATAACAGAAGATGGGAATCATTTTAAACACGTTGTAGCTATCTATGAATGTCTGGTTGCTAACGTTAGCTCAAAACACCATTCAACTGACAGCCTTTGTTGTGTTTGATGCTAACTTGTAGCTAAGCTAGCAGTGAACCAACTTGGTTAAGTAGGTCCATTTTTACTGTGTTGACATTACAGAAGTCTCTCGTTAGCATCTCGGAGGCTACTTCAGACGTTACAGAAGTCTCTCGTTAGCATCTTGGAGGCTACTTCAGACATTACAGAAGTCTCTCGTTAGCATCTCGGAGGCTACTTCAGACGTTACAGAAGTCTCTCGTTAGCATCTCGGAGGCTACTTCAGACGTTACAGAAGTCTCTCGTTAGCATCTTGGAGGCTACTTCAGACATTACAGAAGTCTCTCGTTAGCATCTCGGAGGCTACTTCAGACGTTACAGAAGTCTCGTTAGCATCTCGGAGGCTACTTCAGACGTTACAGAAGTCTCTCGTTAGCATCTTGGAGGCTACTTCAGACATTACAGAAGTCTCTCGTTAGCATCTCGGAGGCTACTTCAGACGTTACAGAAGTCTCTCGTTAGCATCTTGGAGGCTACTTCAGACATTACAGAAGTCTCTCGTTAGCATCTCGGAGGCTACTTCAGACGTTACAGAAGTCTCTCGTTAGCATCTTATATGACTACTTTCGCAAAGTGACGCATGCGCAACTCACATCTGCACTCTCCTCCCATTGGGCAGTGACAGTAATGAAAGGAGCAAAGCAGGAAGTAAGGTGACGAAGTATAAGAGAGGCAAATTTCGGCATAAGGAGCGAGTTAAGAAACGTAACAGTTTTTTCCCACGATCTTCATCCAAACTAAGCTGTTTTTATGCCGAACCTAACCAAACTGCAACCATTTCACAACGTTAAAGACGTGTTTAAAACCGGGACCGCGTTACGTGCTATGGTTTAGATATGTGGACGTATTTCCTGCCATCCCAAGGAGCATTAATATATGAGCCGTTAGGGGGATATTTGTTTTTTTAACGCATTCTAACTTTTAATGAGATGTTGCCCTTTGTAACGCTAGATTTGGTTCATGAGAGACGCTAGAAAAGCACCACCGTACCGAAAATAAGCACAGCAGAGTCGTCAGAGAGGCCGTGTTTCACTAGATTTCCTTAAACGTGACAGTTACGGCTGAAAATGACTAAAGAAAGAAACAAGTGTGCAGATTTTCACATCTCAGTTATTCAAATTAACGGACAGTTGTTTACCCGGAAGTAGTCTTGTTTTTCAAGTCAAATTTACGGAGGCCGAGATGGTTCAACACAAATGTCAACGCCACAACACAAATATAAAGCTATAACATGAATGCATGTAAAAAATCAATAATAATAATAATAATAATGTCAATATCAATGTATTTTCTTGATGACCTAAGTCCTAAGTTCACCTATGAAGGCATACATTAAGCAGGTAGTTGTGTTTTGCATCAGCTTTGAGATGAACGACCCATTGTGATGGCACAAATTAAAAATATCTTAATTATTAATTGTTAATATCTTAATCTCATACTTTTTTTGATAAATCAGTGCAGCCGGATCCGACCAGCATCGAGCAAACCAGCAGTACGATGGCAACAGCTGCTGTCACAGGTAGGATGTTCTCAACCACATCATTTAGTTCCTCAGTCTGAACTCATTCATCCATGATCTATACCCAGTGGTGGTTCTAGGGGGGGGGGCAAGGATGGCAAGTGCCCCCTTTAATATTAAGCCTTGATCCCCTCTCTGGCCCCTTTAACTGTGGCAAAAACCTCCTTATATTTTTAACCCCATCCTTTATCCCCAAAGAGGGGGTATTATTCATGTGCAGTAATACATATAACGTACGGTAGGTTAACACTGAATCAGTATTCTTGGGTTTATTGTTGTATGTGTAGTGTTGTCTTTTGTAGAAGAAAAGCTACGGAGGGTTGGTGGCAGAGGTCTAGTCTAACGTAATGTAGTGGGTATACTGCGTATACCTGCGTATCAGGTAGGCTAATCGCACGTAGCCCCACACGGTTGGAAATGTTCGTAGAAATACGGGCGAATACACTGTGAACGAATGAATTCTCTGCAGATTTTCCCCAGGTGTTTTTTCGGTTTGATTTTTTTGGATTAACAGAAATGTGCGTTGAAAAGGTACAGAGGATTTGTTTGTAAATCTACATCTACATAATTGTCAGTTTTTCGGATTTTTACGTAAAACTTAACAAAAAGATGCTGGTTTCCTGCCACGACATTATCAGTTCTCACAGTGCAACCTGCCCCCCCATTTTATATGGTCCGGATCCGCCACTGTCTATACCTGATATTATTTTGGTAAAACGGGCATTGAGCACTCAACTAAACATCCTGCTGTGTTCATTAGATGTGGTTGAGACAAAGACGAAGGAGGAGAAGAAGAGACCTGAGAATGGTGAGTCAGCACCCGTCTCATACACAAAGCTTCCAGATGTTTGAATGTTTTTGCTGAGCAGATGTTTTGTGCCTGTGGTCTCACAGCGCTGCTGATGGTGGCTGTCGGCGGCGTGGCGGTAATGATTCTCCTCATGGCCGCCGTGTGTGTTTTACTGACCGGCATGAAGTGCAGGAGGAAGAAACACAGACGTGCAGGTAGCTGAAGACACAGACAGGAAGCGTTTCACAATGCTTTACCCTTGGTATAGTCTAGCAGATGTGAGTCGCGCATGCGTCACTTTGCGACAAGTAGCATATAAGATGCTAACGAGAGACTTCTGTAATGACATCACGGTAAAAATGGACCTACTTAACCAAGTTGGTTCACTGCTAGCTTAGCTACAAGTTAGCATCAAACACAACAAAGGTTGTCAGTTGAATGGCGTTTTGAGCTAACGTTAGCAACCAAACAATCATAGCTAGATAGCTAAAGCATTTTTGAAATGATTCCCATCTTCGGTTCTTGTTTGTGATGAGAAAACTTTATTATTTCATGGATTTCACAAATGTCAGTATGACAGTTATGTCGTAAACCGTTTAAATCTGAGCATGCGCGACTCAAATCTGCACTCGACTCACATTGGGCAGTGACACCACAGATGCATTCTGGGATAGGTTAAATAAAAAATGCTCTGTTTTGCATTTCTTTCATTGTCTTCTGCTCATCTGCAGCCCAGAGGCCTGAAGACACGGAGCTGCAGTCGTGGACTACGTCTATCACGCAAACCGGTAACACCGTCCGCCCTCTGCACCGTATACGTTTCAGTCATCCTCATACCAGTTTTCACCGTACATACCTGTGTCTCTGCAGAGTGTGAGGTTTCTGACAGTCCTTTCCTGCCGGAGGAGACGATCCATTACGCCTCTCTGGGCCGACAGAACTGGAGGGAGAGACCCAGCAGGCCTCCGCCGGACCAGAACCACCACGACGTCATCTACTCTTCGGTCATCACCAGACCGGCCGCCAAACAGGAACGCTTTCCGCTGCATCCTGTCGCAGCTCTCTGACCGCCAGGAGTGCAACGAAATGTTACATATCAAACCACGAGAGGCTGTTTTTCATCTTAATCTCCACGTTAATGCACTTTCCTACAGTACTCTATGCATCCCAATGTGATTAAAACACTGAATTATGAACCTCGTAGACCTTTTTTTAACTTAACTCAATTAACTTAGCTCAACCTCGCAACCGCTATAAAACACATCAGTACACGAACACATGAAATAGGTTCTGTCCGAGCTTTTAGGTCATATGCTTAACGTTATAACTTTGTTAGCATCATTTTGAAAGTTGCTTGTGCGCACCATAAAGTGTCTTTTGCACACGAGAAGTAAGAGAATAACTAGTTTCCCATGTCCCAATTAGGATATATGCTTACTTGCTTTCTTGCTAAGAGTTAGAAGACAAGATTAGTACCAGACCTGAACTGTTATCTCAGATGAAATCCGTACAACGTCCGGAGTTCCTACAAGAAACCAAACCGAGTACCAGTCATTCATCTTGCTACGAAACGTAGGCGACCTGATAGTGTCATCACCAAGCTTGAAGATGATGGGGGTAAGGTTACTGTCATGCTGTGGAGGTGGAATATTAACTTTAGCCACATAACGTTAGCAGAGCTTTGTTAGCATCATTTTGAAAGTTGCTTGTGCGCTCCATAAAGACTTAGACTTCTCTTTATTAATCCTTTTGGGATGCCTCCCACGAGGAAATTGAAAGCTCCAGCAGCAGTTTTAGCAAGAAAAAAGAAATAAAAAATAGATAAAAAAGACAGGATAAAGACAACTAAATAACAATAATAACAACAATAAGAACATTTGTCAAATAAACAAGAAAAGACCATAAATTATTATTAACGTGTCAGTGTTGAGACCAGTGTTAAAGTGATAAAGTGTCTTTTGCACACGAGAAGTACGAGAATAACTAGTTTCCCGCGTCCCTTTCAGGATATATGTGTACTTGGTCTCTTGCTAAGAGTTAGAAGACTAGATTAGTACCAGACCTGAACCGTTATCTCAGATGAAACCCGTACAACGTCCGGAGGATCACATCCGGAGCTTTCTGTTTCACACAACAGGACGCATTGCCAGACCTTCCTCCACAGCACTGTGGAGGAAGGAAACTAAAGAAGCAACAAAATGTGGAAAAAAGAGACAAAAATGTCAAAGAATCCAAAAAATAAATAAATAAATAAAATATGGGACAAATACACGATGAAAAAACGTTGAAATAAGTGACACAAAAAAAACAGTCAAACAACAAATGCTGAAAAGAGCGACAAAGAAACGCAAACCTCCCCGAATAAAAAATAAAAGACCCAAAAAATAAAAGACCCAAAAAATAAAAGACCCAAACGCAGAAAGAAGCAAAAAACATTGAAATAAGTGAGAAAAACTTTGAGAAAAAAAAATAAAAAACTCATATTCTTCCCAAATGATGAAATAGGCATCATCGTCATTATCATCATCATCATCATCGAGAGCGGCCTTTTAGTTTCTTCTGTTTCTCAAATCAATCCAAATCAAATCAATCCAAATCAAATCAATCCAAATCAAATCAATCCAAATCAAATCAACCAGCTACATCACAGATGCATTCTGGGATAGGAGGGAACAAAACACTGGGGACTAACTTTCTTGTTACTTTTTCGTGAGCACACGAAAGATTATAAGGTTACTGTTAACCCAGAGTTTCTGCAGGTTTCACCAACTCAAATTTATGACTTTTTTCAGACTTTTTAAGTCCATAATGAATGATATTTAAGACCTTTATTACAACATCAACTAAGGCTTTGTTGTTGCAGTATTTATATGTATTTTAAACTGATGTTTTTATCTTGCTTTTATGATCATACCTGTAGCACTTTGAGGTTTGTTTTAAATGTAAAGTGCATTACAAATAAAATGTAGTTTTATTATTATTATAAGGCCTAAATTAAAAGTATCACTAAACTTGCACTTCCCCAAAGCTGAAGAATGAAAGCTGTTTTATGTCTATAGTACAATGAAAGAGACAATCACACGGAAATTGAAAGCCTAGAACACAGTACTTCAGCAAATTTAAGACTTTTTAAGGCCTCAAATTTGGATTTTTGAAGGTTTATGGACTTTTTAAGAATTTTTAAGACCCAGCGGAAACCCTGTAACTGATTTTATGCTGCGGATGTGAAATATTAACCTTAGCCACATAATGTTAGCATTACTGTGTTAGCATCATTATGCTAGCCTCGGGTTGGTTTCTCCTGCTCACGTTAAAGTTTCCCGTGCGCACCAGAAAGTCTCGTGTATACGATAAAAAATGGATAATTCCCCTTTAATGTTCCTTTAGCGGCTCAGTACATAAAGGACGGGGTGTAGAAATTAAAAAAGAAATTAAAGAACGATGCTTTTCTTATCACAATGTATTTATTAACAATGAAAAAAAGTGATATACTTACTGTTTTTTTTTGTTAATACTTATTTAATTTTTACTTTTTTATTGAACCCCAGTGGGGAAATTACAATCGTTGACAGATGCTAAGCTACAGACACACAAATCACAGTGGACGCTACATATTACTCATTATCATATTATTATTATTATTATTACTATTATCATTATATGTATCTAAAGTGTTACAGCGACATTTTACCAATCTTCTGTTGTGTTTACGTGTACGTAAATGATGTTAAGGAGGGGAAAGATAGACGCTGTGATAAAAAGTAGAGCTTCATTTGTACACATTTCACACAGTATATTGCATTTTTAATTTGAAAAGCTTATCAGGAAAATAGCTTAAAATATCAGAGTTTAAAGAAAACTTACACTTACAGAGAGGACAGTGCTTTGGCTTCTCCAGCATGTTTTGGGGGAAAATAGTTCCTGAAATTAGCTTTAGAGAGATATCATTTATAGAAAATTGTATTTAAAAAAGTAAGTATGCACTTGTTTGAAGAGCAGATAGAGAAAAAAAGTACTTGTTTAAAAAAGCAATATATACAGTATATATATATATATATATATATATATATATATATATATATATATATACTATATATATATATATATACACATACATATATATATATATATATATATATATATATATATACACATACACACATATATACATATATACACATACACACATATATATATATACACATACACACACATATATATATACACATACACACACATATATATATACACATACACACACATATATATATACACATACACACACATATATATATACACATACACACACATATATATATACACATACACACACATATATATATACACATACACACACATATATATACACATACACACACACATATATATACACATACACACACACATATATATATATATATATATATATATGAAATAAATCATATTTGAAAGCAGAGAGTCGTGTTATCTGTTCCCATGTGAACCGTTTGGGTTCTTGCGACTGGTCACTGCCGAGTATGTGACGTCCTCTTCGACCAATCCTGTCCCTCCTCGGGCCGAGGGGCGGGGCCTGTCTGCATGCTTCAGACTGGAATAGTGCAAAGACACTTCCTGCAGAGACAAGACACCAGTTAACCTGCACATTCTTACAGGAAAACTTTAATTCATGTTCAATCCATTATTCACAATAAATAAAGTTATTTATATTTTTAAAAACATATTTCTGAAGCGGGACTATCTGTATCTGGGGCACGTTCAACTTTACAACAGTGTGCGATGTTTTGCTACGGTTTCCGTGTTGAATGACGTGTTTTCTCAAAATGGAGGAAAAGTAGAAGGAAATCAACAAAGGATAAAATGACGGGAGGAAGAAAGACAGGACGAAGGAAATAAATAAGCTAGGAAAAAAACAAGGAATGAAAAGACAGAAGGACATAAATAAGGAAAGAAAAGACAGATTTAGGAGGAAAAGAAGTAAATAAATAAGGAATGAAAAGACGGATTTAGGAGAAAAATAAGTTAATAAATAAGGAATGAAAGGATGGAAGGAAGACGGGAAGAAAGGAAGTAAGAAAAGGGAAGAAACAAAACAGAAGATAACATTAATTATAATTTATGAGCATTTTTCACTTAACTTAGTCAGTTAATTTGCATGAAATGATAAAGAAACCACTTGTTGTAGTATGCTGTATAGTGTGTATAGTACATTGTATAGTACTATGTATAGTATGTATAAAATATGTACAGCATGTATAGTATGTTGTATGGTATGTGTAGTATGTTATATAGTATGTTGTATAGTATGTTGTATAGTATGTGTAGTATGTTGTATGGTATGTGTAGTATGTTGTATAGTATGTTGTATAGTATGTGTAGTATGTTGTATGGTATGTGTAGTATGTTGTATAGTATGTTGTATAGTATGTGTAGTATGTTGTATGGTATGTGTAGTATGTTGTATAGTATGTTGTATAGTATGTGTAGTATGTTGTATGGTATGTGTAGTATGTTGTATAGTATGTGTATGTTGTATAGTATGTTGTATAGCATGTGTAGTATGTTGTATAGTATGTGTATGTTGTATAGTATGTTGTATAGTATGTGTATGTTGTATAGTATGTTCTATAGCATGTGTAGTATGTTGTATTATAGTATGTTGTATAGTATGTGTATGTTGTATAGTATGTGTAGTATGTTGTATAGTATGTAAGTGAAAAAGATGTGAAGAAAAAGAGAGGAAGAGGAAGAGGAAGAGGAGGGCTACAGACCTCGGTGACGCTCCGACTCGTGCTGCTTTTCATTGGATCACAGCAGCAAACAGCTGGTTTCCCTGGAGACAGAGAAGGGGGGGGGGGGTCCTGGTTTAGGATCCAACAGCAGTTCATTGGCTCTGGATGTAGTTAAAATAGGAGGAACATTATGAAACCATTCTTCTTTTCCTCCCTTCTTCTATCCTTTCATTTTCCATCCTTCTTCCTATCCTTCCTTCTTTCTTTTTATTCATTGCTTGTAACCATTTTTCCTCCTTCCTTTCATCCTTTCATTCCTCGTCTATTTCCTTCCTTTCCACTTTCCTCTTTCCTTTCTTTCTTTGTTTATAACCTCCTCCTTTTCTTTCTTCTTCCTTTCATTCCTTATCTAGGAGTAAATGCTTTATTTAATGTATGCATTCATTATTTCATTTTTCCTCTCCTTTCATTCCTTGTATGTTTCTTCTTTCCCTCCTTTCTTCCACCCTTTCATTCCTTGTATGTTTCCTTCTTTTCCTCCTTTCTTCTTCCTTTCATTCCTTATCTAGGAGTAAATGCTTCATTTAATGTGTGCATCAATTCATTTTTCCTCTTCTTTCTGTCCTTTCATTCCCTGTATGTTTCCTTCTTGTCCTCCTTTCTTCCACCCTTTCATTCCCTGTATGTCTCCTTCTTTTCCTCCTTTCGTCCATCCTTTCATTCCCTGTATGTCTGCTTCTTTTCCTCCTTTCTTCCATCCTTTCATTCCTTATCTAGGAGTAAATGCTTCATTTAATGTATGCATTAATTATTTAATTTTTCCTCTCCTTTCTGTCCTTTCATTCCCTGTATGTTTCCTTCTTTTCCTCCTTTCTTCTTCCTTTCATTCCTTACGAGTAAATGCTTCATTTAATGTGTGCATTAATTCATTTTTCCTCTTCTTTCATTCCCTGTATGTTTCCTTCTTTTCCTCCTTTCTTCTTCCTTTCATTCCTTGTATGTTTCTTCTTTCCCTCCTTTCTTCCATCCTTTCATACCTTATCTAGGAGTAAATGCTTCATTTAATGTATGCATTAATTATTTAATTTTTCCTCTCCTTTCATTCCTTGTATGTTTCTTCTTTTCCTCCTTTCTTCTTCCTTTCATTCCTTATCTAGGAGTAAATGCTTTATTTAATGTGTGCATTATTTCATTTTTCCTCTCCTTTCTGTCCTTTCATTCCCTGTATGTTTCCTCCTTTCATTCCTTATCTAGAGCTCCAGTTACTGTGTGCATAACAAGCCCCCAGAGCCCAGCCGGCTGTGACTCACACTCAGCAACTGAAAGTGAAAGAATGAATGTAAAACTTGGGCGAGTTGTTTGTGTCGACACGGCAGCCAGAAGTGGCTTCTGCCTCTTCGTATTCTACCTTTTCTTCAAGACAAAAACAGCTCAAACTCTTGAGAAACCTCCACAGAACAGTTCCTTGACACCGTGAAGGCCGTCTCGTGCCTTCCTGCCCGGCCAGCAGCCATGCCAGACAGTCAGCTGTGTCTGGAGGCCCTGTCCGCCCTCTCCGGCTGTAACGTGCAGCCGACCGCCGGAGCCTCCCAGCTCACCCCGCAGGACTTTGTCAACATTGTGACCCTCAAGGAGTTTTACAAGCAGGAGGGCTTCAAACAGCTGGAGTACCCAAGCCTGGGGACTTTGTCCCTGCAGGACGTGGACGAGCAGGACTTGTACAGCTCCCCCCCCGCTCTTGGTGAAGGCCCGTCCACCGCCGGGCCGCAGCCCAGCCTTAGGACCACGGTAAAGATCAACCCGCAGGACTTCTTCCATCCGCAGTACGACTACGACTTCACCAACATTAAGGTGCTTACCTACACTCTCTCTACCTTCCTTTCATTAGTTCATTAAGATCAATAACATCATTATGTATTTATTATTCATTATTATTATTAATTAATCACTGGTTTGCATGTATTTCTCTTTAGTTTGAGCCAAATGTCAAATGTGATGGTGGAAAACACTGAAAGGGTGAAAAGAGGGAGGGAGGGAGGGAGGTAAGAAAAACTAAGTGACAAGGGAGGGAGAGGGTGAGAGGGAGGGAATAAGAGAGCTATAGAGGAAAGGAAAAAGTAAGTGGAAGAGAAAGAAGGTTTCAAGAAAGGAGAGAGAGTGGGGGAGGGAGTAAAGGAGAGAGAGTGAGAAAGTGAGTTGAGAGAGGGAGAGATGGAGGGAAGTAGATTGAGAAGGAGTAAAGGACAGGGAATGAGAGAGAAAAGGAGTGAGTGACGGAGGGAGAGACAGAGAGAGGGGCAGGACAGAGTGAGGGAGGGAGAGGGTGAGAGGGAGGGAATAAGAGAGAGAAGGAGGGGGAAAGGGAGAGGGAAGGAGAAAGAAAGTAGAAGAGAAAGAGAAGGAGAGAAGAAAGGAGAGAGAGAGTGGGGGGAGGGAGTAAAGGAGAGAGAGTGAGAGTGAGTTGAGAGAGGGAGAGATGGAGGCAGGGAAGTAGACTGAGAGGGAGTAAAGGAAAGAGAGAATGAGTGGTTGAGGGAGGGAGGGAAAGAGAGAGAAAAGGAGTGAGTGGGGGAGGGATATTGAGAGGGATCACAGGAAAAAGATAAGGAAGAAGAGAGTGAGTGAATATAAAGGGAGGGAGGAAGGCAGGAAGGGTAGAGAGAGACAGAGGGAAGTAGAAAGAGAAGGGGGAAGGAGGGAGAGGAGGGAAGGCATGAGTGCGGGAAGGAGAGACAGAGAGAGAAGGAGTGAGTGAGGGAGGGAGAGACAGAGAGAGAAGGAGTGAGTGAGGGAGGGAGAGACAGAGAGAGAAGGAGTGAGTGAGGGAGGGAGAGACAGAGAGGAGGCAAGGAAAGAGTGAGGGAGGGAGATTGAGAGGGATTAAAGGAAAGAGAGAAGGAAGGAGAGAGTGAGTAAAGAGGCAAGGAAGGGACGAAGGGTGGGAGAGAAAGAAGGAAGTAGAGAGAGAAGGAGTGAGTGAGGGAGGGAGAGACAGAGAGGAGGCAAGGAAAGAGTGAGGGAGGGAGATTGAGAGGGATTAAAGGAAAGAGAGAAGGAAGGAGAGAGTGAGTAAAGAGGCAAGGAAGGGACGAAGGGTGGGAGAGAGAAGGAAGTAGAGAGAGAAAGAGTGAGTGAGGGGGGAAGGAGAGAGTGAATGATGAAGAAGAGAGAGAGGAAACGAGTGAGGAGGAAACGAGGGAAGGAGAAAGTGATGTGATGATATATAAAGGCTAGTATAATATGGTGATTAGCATGTAGCATATTAGCGTTTCCCTCTGACCCTATTGACCTGTCCCCCAGGACGGCAACAAGACGTTCCTGCGCGGCAACGAGCCGTACACCCGTCCCTGCGGCTGGAACCGCGCCGCCCTGCAGGTCGTGAAGAAGTACGACGGGGACACCTGGCTCGGGACGGGGAAGGACGCCTGGCCCGTCTCCTACCACGGACCCAACATGGACGGATCCCTCGGCATCATCCTGGCCCACGGCGGGAGCCCCAAGGAGGAGCCGGGCTTCCTGGAGGCCGCCGCCGCCTTGCTGGTCAACACCGAGACCAGGGGCCGAGGGGCGTACTCCACGCCGGACATCAAGCTGGCGGAGAAGTACTGCAAGAGGTTCAAGTCCAAAGTGGACGGGAAGACGTACAAAGTGGTTCTCCAGAACCGCATCAACCCGGCGAAGAGGGTGAAGTGCCAGAGGGAGGACGTCTGGCTGGTCTACGTCCCCAAGGAATGCAACGACGTCCAGACGAGAGCCATCGTGCAGGAGTCCATCCGACCGTACGGGCTGCTGCTGCAGCAGGTGTGAGGAAGAGGGGGTCCAATCATATTATATCATATAATAATATTCTCAACTTCCATTTGATTTTTAGTGATTAACCCTCATGTTCGGGTCAAATAAAGACTAGGCGTCCTTCCCCGTCCCAAGCCAAGTTTTTTTTAATATCAAAAATAAAGGAAGTCGAAATAAAGGGTGAAAAATGTTGGAAAAGGCGGAAAAATCAATGAAAAAATAATCAAAAATACAAAAAAATACAAAAAAGCTTCATAAAAGAACAAAAACGTTGAGATAAAGGGGAAAAGGGAAGACAACACAAGGGTTAATAAAATCCCAAAATCGATCTTTCAATATGTCTAATATATGTAATACTTGGTGTATTATACGCATAGGCGTAATTTACAGGATGCGGGGGGGAGGTGGTGGTGGAGGGGTTACATCCCCCCCCCCCCCAATAATCAACACAGGTCAGTACAACCCTCAAAAAACCTTATTATCATTTAATTTAGATAAATAAAGACATTTACACCATAAAAAAGGAAGAAATTCACCAGATGAAGACATGATAGGGGGAGAGAGGAGGGACGGCATGCAGCAAAGGGCCGCAGGTCGGAGTCGAACACTGGTCCGCTGCGTTGAGGAGTAACCCTCTATATACGGGCGCCCGCTGTACCGACTGAGCTAACTGGGCGCCCTAGTTTCACGTCTAACGTGTTAAATATTCAAATTGTCCCAGATCCAGTTTTTGTGATTTTAGGGATATGGAGTGAAGCAAAGAAAGAAGTCCAACACTGAACTCACGGCTCACGGAGACGATGGACACGCTCCACCTTTGGACACTGGACATTGGACACTTTTGGGATCTAAAGCCCAGTTCAGACCCCAGATTTGCGACGAGATGAGATGAAACATGCACCTTCAACAAATAAAGCTGCTTTTTCCTCCCAGCCGTAGAGTGAATATAAAGATGGACGAAGCTTAATAATAATGTTGAAAAAAGTGACCAAAACCTATTTTTTTTTCATGGTTGACGGGAAGACGACACGCGGGTTAAAGGGTTAAACTGGGGGGTTGTTTCACATACAGTATTGTTAATATTAATGAGAGTAACTACTTAAAAATGACAAAATGAAATGAGGACGCGGCTGTGATTGATTGTTTCTGTATGAACTGCTGGCTGACTTAATATCACAACGTAATTAGTTATGTTGTGTTAATAGATTCAGGTGTCCCATAAATGTGGTAAAGTAGAAATATAAAATTGAATAACTGTTATTACTTGAAAATAAAAGCTAATGTGACTTGCCATGCAGCTGTGAATCCTTCTGTGGACGCTGAACATGAATCTGAGCCTCGTGATGTGTTCAAATGCTAAATAAGACAACGTAAAAAACAGCTTCAAACCAAACTGGGCTGTATGGAGCATGTAGTGAGTCCTTCCAACCACTGGGTGGGGACACTGTCCTCACTTTCACTGTCTAATCTGTTGGTCCTCACAAAGGAAGAGGGAGAGGACGCACGCGCACACACACACACACACACACACAGCTGCAAAACACACACACACACACACACACACACACACACACACACACACACACACACACACACACACACACACACACACACACACACACACACACACACACACACACACACACACAGAGCTGCAAACACACACGCAGGCAGGGATATTTCCTAAACACACACACTTGCACACACGCACACACACACAGCTGCAAAGACACAAACACACTTGCACACACGCACGCACACACACACACACACACACAGCTGCAAAGACACAAACACACTTGCACACACACACGCACACACACACACACACACACACACACACACACACAGGGATATTTCCTAAACACAGACACTTGCACACGCACACACACACACACACACACACACACACACACACACACACACACACACAGGGATATTTCCTAAACACAGACACTTGCACACACACACACACACACACACACACACACACACACGCAGGGATATTTCCTAAACACAGACACTTGCACACACACACACACACACACACACACAGGGATATTTCCTAAACACAGACACTTGCACACACACACACACACACACACACAGGCAGGGATATTTCCTAAACACACACACACACACACACTTGCACACACACACACACACACTTGCACACACACACACACACACACACCTGAGCACAGGTAGAATCCAACGACGAAGAGGAAACAGAGGACGAGTAGAGCAGGAAGAACGCAGATCCCCAGACTCCAACATGGCCGCCGGGCCGACTCCCCGTCAACTCCTGGAAACCCAAAACACAGGACCAGTTCAGGGGGTTCTTCCACTCCTGGTCTACTGTTACGAGTCCAGTTTGTAAATAGTAGTTCTCCAGTACTCACTACAGGGAACTCTAAATATGTCACATGTGCAATAACAATACAGTTGAATTGAATCCTCTATGTTAAGCTCCAGGTACACAGTAGTACTCCGACTGCAGTTACAGTACTCATAATGTGTTTTTTGTACTCTTTTGTATAGTATCCACGTTGTTTTGTCGCATTTTATTTTTATTTTAAATAACGTGCTACAGTATTTACAAGGTGCAAGATATGATTGATATATAAGTATATGAGTGTCTATTACTACAGCTATGTACAGGCTACGAACAGACTGTTACTATGGTAACACAGAATAAATAACTAAGGGCTAATACATTATGTACAGTGATTTTACAATATGTACCGTAAAAGTAATAAATATACAGCTTGTACAGCGGTGCAAATTGGGAATGTCGGAGGACTTATACAATATGTACAGTAAATATATATATATATATATATATATATATATATATATATATATATATATATATATATATATATATATATATATATATATATATAATTTTTTTTTAAACCTGAGCTGGTTTAATAACAGGTTTTTCACTTATTCTTGAAATTCATGGTCAACAAACCTCATTTATATCAAATTATACATAGGTTTTTAGTTAAAAAGGCAGAAATTATGAATTATTTTGACTAATAGTTAAGATCAGAGGATGTTGAGTGGATCTCAGATGGGTAGATGTCAGAGTGTAGTCCGGATACTGGTTGGAAACCATTAACAAAAAAGAATTCAAATGCTATAAGATTCAATAAAAACACCCAAAAAATCCAATGAAAGTAACATTAATGTCACCTTAAGAACGTTATATGGAATCATCCTTGTTATTTTTGGGCAATTCAGTTGAAATAAACCCATATTTCTGATATAAAACACTTTAAAACGGGTCAGTTTGACCCGAGGACAACACCAGGGTTAAACCCGTAGACTTGTATTTCACGTTCATACACACAGCATGCCAGACTCAATTTTGGGGAAATGTGCAGAAACACGGAGAGATTGAGTTTCACTCAAACAACGTGAGTTGTTGACACAAGCTGCAACACAATATAAAGTCTATCATCTCGTTAGCTGGTAGCGTGGCGCAGTATCTGACCGACAGGGTGGTTCAATGAGAAGCTGCCATTGGAAGGAGGCGTTGATGTGCTGACTAGATACAGCAGGTAGCGGTCTGATGTACATGAGACCACGTGTTGTGTTGCGTGAAACTAATTTCCCTTCAGAGACTATAAAGAATATCTTATCTGTAAACACAGGAGACGTTTTTATCATTAAAAGAGGAAAATGTTGGAGGAAAATCATTCAATATGCTTGAAATGTACACGTCTTGTCCACCTTTTTGTTTTTTTCAGATGTATGACATCACAATACGGTTCAACGTTCAAAGAGCTGCTAGCATTGTCTTGTTAAAGCCTTTAATGGTGATTTATCAGTGTAGCCCCCCACGCCCCGCCCCATGTACAGACACGCTTATTTCATAATAATAATAATAATAAATGCAGTTTTTATTTGGCAACTATCATTGTATTATCAAATAGCTTGAAATATATATTTTTTTTAAATCAGGGGGGGTTTATACCCACGGACCCCCAAGTCTGGGCTGAGCCGCGAAAGTCTAGCTCCGCCCTGCACCAGCGGCCCAACAATATTAACACGATAAGACATGAGTGCGATTTTAGACACGTTAACGATATTCTGCGATATATTGTAAGCGTGTAGAACCCCCCCCCCCCCCCCCCCACACACACACACACACCCAGTCAATAAATGACGTTCTTACCGTCAACCACCAGATTGATTCCTCTGTTAAGACACACGGCTCCTGCACACCGTCCGATGCAGAAGTAGAGCCCTGCGTCCCGCTCCTCCACCTCCAGGATCTCCAGGCGGACGGAGCCGTCCTCCGCCCTCCCGAGGCCGCGTAGGCGACCGGTGTCTGCGGTGTGAGGGGTGACCACAACCGGTCCGAATTTTGATGCCGCAACCGTGAGCAGAGGCAGTAGCTGGTCGGAGCGCAGATGGTACCAGGTGACCTCCCCGCTGGACGTCAGGTTGCAGGGCAGCGAGGCGTTCTGCCCCGCCTGGACCACCAGGGGCGAGCGGAGAACGGGTGAGGCTGCAGACAGGTGACATCCTGCAACACCTGAGCAGAGCGGACAGGTGAGGAGAGAGCTCAGAGAGACACTGACTAACAGTTATCCTTTTTTAAGTGCTGTCTTTCATGTGCAATTTGTTCAGCGTATTCATATCGGCCGATATTATACATATACATATATTATACATATTATATATTATGACTATTTCCATTGTAGATTCTCACTGAAGGATCGAAACTATGAACATGTGGAAGTATGTACTTAACAAAATAAGTGTGAAATAACTGAAAACATGTCTTATATTCTGGTTCTAGTTCAGCTCCATTTCTGCACACTGAGTCACCGACACCCCCCCCAACCCCCCCCGGGACCTGATACCCAAAGTGAGCCTCCCCTGCCTGCGCGCATTAAAATCAACAACGCTTATAATCCAATAAAAACGAATATAATCAGTAACTTACAAATGAAAGTGAGGATCCGTGTGACACCCTCCATCATGTAGTTACACCGTGTGTTCTCCGAGCTGCAGCCGCAGGTCTGATCCCTTCTCTGAGGGAACAAGGGACTCAAGGGGGAGGAAGTGAGCGGGGACTTTATTAGGCAGACAGACCGAGGGGAGACCACCAGGATCTGTAAAAAAAAAACGCAACACTGAAGATTTTCCACCACACACACGCACGCGCGCGCACACACACGCGCGCGCGCACACACGCACACACACACACACACACACACACACACACACACACACACACACACACACGGAGCACGCTGCGGTTTCAGACCTTAGGTTTCGTTTATGTGGAGATCCGTCATGTAACCGGGAAATGCTTCAAAATAAAAGCCTTGCGGACAGTGTTGTCTTCCCGTCGACCTGCAACTTATCAGTGTAATTCCCCCGGCGACCTGTATGTAAACTTGTGATATAACAAAGACAGAGCGCATGCGCACACAACGGGGCACATTGTCTGACATAAGCATATTTTTCTTAACAGGAACAACATTTCATCAGTCATCTCGAAACCTGAAAACCTTTTATTTTGTACACCGCGTACCGGAAGTCGAGCCTTGCAGCGCTCAGCTGATGCAGCGTGACTTACAGCAGAAGTAAATAGAAACACACATCAGATGAGCTCGTGGACCGTCTGAGGAGAGGACAGAGAAGAAGACCGGACCGGTCTCCACGCAGCGGACACTATGGAACCCAGAAAGAGACAATGGTAACGCGTTACACTTTATTTTGAAACTAAAAGCTCCTTTACAGCATCTTTTGGAGTCTTTACTGTGTGTTTTTATTTTTTTATTAATGTTTTCCACTGTGTTCATGCAGAATAAATAAAATAAATAGCTTTCTAAAGTTAAGCGTGGCAGTGGATAAGATTATTACAGACTGCAGGAGAGAAAATATCTGCAAAATAAAAGCATCGGAGTCTTTTACTGCACATCAGCGCGTGGTGACAGCTGACGGTCTCGTTAGCAGAGAAACGAAACTTACAGTCAGGGAGGCGGGTTATGGTCAGGGAGGCGGACTTCAGGGTCAGGGAGGCGGACTTCAGGGTCAGGGAGGCGGACTTCAGGGTCAGGGAAGCAGACTTCAGGGTCAGGGAGGCAGACTTCAGGGTCAGGGAGGCGGACTTCAGGGTCAGGGAGGCAGACTATGGTCAGGGAAGCAGACTTCAGGGTCAGGGAAGCAGACTTCAGGGTCAGGGTGGCGGACTTCAGGGTCAGGGAGTTAGACTTCAGGGTCAGGGAGTTAGACTTCAGGGTCAGGGAGGCAGACTATGGTCAGGGAAGCAGACTTCAGGGTCAGGGAGGCAGACTATGGTCAGGGAGGCAGACTTCAGGGTCAGGGAGGCGGACTATGGTCAGGGAAGCAGACTTCAGGGTCAGGGAGGCGGACTTCAGGGTCAGGGAGTTAGACTTCAGGGTCAGGGAGGCGGACTATGGTCAGGGAAGCAGACTTCAGGGTCAGGGAGGCGGACTTCAGGGTCAGGGAGGCAGACTTCAGGGTCAGGGAGGCAGACTTCAGGGTCAGGGAGGCAGACTTCAGGGTCAGGGAGGCAGACTTCAGGGTCAGGGAGGCAGACTATGGTCAGGGAAGCAGACTTCAGGGTCAGGGAGGCGGACTTCAGGGTCAGGGAGGCAGACTTCAGGGTCAGGGAGGCAGATTATGGGTATAATACAACTAAATAACTTAAAGTAAGTTATTTTCAAAGATGTTAACCTTCATGTTGTGTATATATACATACACACACACACACACACACATATATATATATATACATATACTGTATGTATTCATGTATATACAGTATATATATTCTTTTATTATATATATATATATATACACATATTTATATATATATACACATATTTATATATATATATATATATATACACACTTTTATATATATAAATTAATATAATAAATATGTAAATTTTTTATAATGTCTGGAAACATTCAAAAACAATTTTGAATGTTTAAAAAAGAAAATATTTTTAAAAATAATTAAAATAATTAAAAGAAATCATAAAATTAATTTTAAAACCTCCCACACCTGGAAGGTGGAGGAAGAAACGTCACCCCACCCTCTTCCCTTCTCCTCTCCTCATATAACATGTTGCGAATGTGTCGTGAGGCGTTCGGGGGACAGATTATAAACAGGAAAAGCAGGATTTGGCGTCTTGTTTTATTTTCTCATGAATCCTTTTATTTTTTCAGGTTTTTCGTGTATCTCTACTGTTTCCTGATTGGCCGCGTAGTTGGTGAGTACCAGCAGCCTCATATCATGATGTCATCATGATGTCATCACCGCTCATATATCATGATGTCATCACCGCTCATATATCATGATGTCATCACCGCTCATATATCATGATGTCATCACCGCTCATATGTCATGATGTCATCACCGCTCATATATCATGATGTCATCACCGCTCATATGTCATGATGTCATCACCGCTCATATATCATGATGTCATCACCGCTCATATGTCATGATGTCATCACCGCTCATATATCATGATGTCATCACCGCTCATATGTCATGATGTCATCACCGCTCATATATCATGATGTCATCACCGCTCATATATCATGATGTCATCACCGCTCATATCATGATGTCATCACCGCTCATATCATGATGTCATCACCGCTCATATCATGATGTCATCACCGCTCATATATCATGATGTCATCACCGCTCATATCATGATGTTTCTCTTTCTCCGATAGAAAGAGAAACAGGATGAGTGGGTAATTGGGGAACTGTAATTGTAGCTTGTGTGTGTCTGTCTGTGTGTGTCTGTGTGTGTGTCAGTGCCAAAACCCCCATGAACCAAGGCATTTTGTAAGTATCACTTACGCACCCTGGTGTGTTTTCACCGTTAGACTGGTTTCTCGTGCACCCCAGACAGTCTCATGTGCGCTCCAGAAAACCCCAATGTCAGTAGTATTAAGTTTCTTATAGCGTACTATAATACCAGTACCAGTCCCCTATAGTACCAGTACTAGTCCCCTATAGTACCAGTACCAGTCCCCTATAGTACCAGTACCAGTCCCCTATAGTACCAGTCCCCTATAGTACCAGTACCAGTCCCCTATAGTACCAGTACCAGTACCAGTCCCCTATAGTACCAGTACTAGTCCCTCCGGGATTTCACGGCCTTTTTTGAGATTGTTGCGGCCCAAAATGCCTCATGATGTGTGAGCTTTTGTAAAAAATTGCGATAAAAGTTCTGTTTTTTGTACGTTTGTTGCGGGAAACAGAGAAAGATGCAAAAAAAGTTGTGTTTTTTTGTATAGTTCTTAAAAATAAAAAGGAAACCTGTTTCGAGGAGAAGAAAATGACTCTCGGCTGAGTTTTCCTTGTAACCAATAAGGCTGAGGATGCTGCAAATGAAAATTACAAAATAATAATTTATTGAATTAATCAAATTTGAACACGTCTGTCAGTGGCTTGTTGATATTTACATCGTTAGTTAACTTCCTGGCCTGGGACACATTCATACGGTTTAATGAAGAACTTATTGGACTTACTCTTCATTCTAACCCCAACCGGCCCGTCAGACTCCGCCTACCAAGAGCCTGGGTCTGGGTCTGGGTCTGGGTCTGTCCGAGGTTTCTTCCTAAAAGGAAGTTTTTCCTCGCCACTGTCGCACTGTTGCTTGCTCTGGAGGGAACTACTAGAACTGTTGGGTCCTTGTAAATTATAGAGTGTGGTCTAGACCTGCTCTATCTGGTCTAGACCTACTCTATCTGGTCTAGACCTGCTCTATCTGGTCTAGACCTACTCTATCTGGTCTAGACCTGCTCTATCTGGTCTAGACCTACTCTATCTGGTCTAGACCTACTCTATCTGGTCTAGACCTGCTCTATCTGTAAAGTGTCTCGAGATAACTCTTGTTATGAATTGATACTATAAATAAAATTGAATTGAACTTTAACTTACAATAACGAGCGTAGTTGACCTCAATTCATCCCGTCATCCTCTAAGTAGGCTACCTCCATCTCCTCCTCCTCTCCTTTCAGACTCCTCTTCCCTCTCCTCCATCCCAGACTCCCTCTCGGTCACCTCCTTGGTGGGGAACCAGGCGGTCCTTCCCTGCAGCTGGAAGCAGCGCCTGGGGGAGCAGGCCACGCCCCCCACCTGCCACATCCAGTGGGCCACGCTGGCCGACACCGTGTTCGAGCAGCACGGGGAGCAGAAGTGGCAGGCCGAGGAGTTTGAGGGCCGCGTGGAGGTCTCCGAGGAGAAGCTTAGCTCCGGGGATTGTTCTCTGATCATCAACGACGTCCAGATCGGAGACACGGGGAGATACGAGAGCTTCATGGTGGTGGACGGACAGAGGGCCGTAAAAACCAGGGTCTTCATCCAGAGCGTCAAGCTGTCCGTGTTCGGTTAGTCCATGTTGGTCTTTTTCTTCATCTCAAATCCTCTACAGGGGGGGCAGAGCTTCTGGGGATCCAGCCCCGAAGGTTTTTACTTATCAAAAACCCCCAAATCCTTTAGGGTCTTTTAGGGACTTGGTGTCCTTTCCCTCGCTGACTGGACCGGCAAATCAATGCTGCAACACTACTAATGAAAACGAGTCATCTTCAACATTTGTTGTGTTCTGGTTTCAGAATAAGGAAGACAGCTGGAAAACATTAAGATACAGAACAGGATGCATGAAAATATACAAAAAAAACCCAGAAAGAAGCAAGAAAACGTCAAAAAACACAAAAAAAAGCGACAAAATGTATAAAAATGAGACAAAAACGTCAAAGAATCCTGAAAAAAATGGGACAGATACACGGGGGCTGAAATAAGTGACAACAACGGTCAAACAACAAATGCTGAAAAGAGCGATGACAACGTTCCCCGAATAAAACGGTAAATAAAAGACAAACGCAGAAAGAAGCGAAAAACATTGAAATCAACAAGCTTGAAGATGATGAGTGAATGAATATTGATGAATATTAACGTTAGCCACATAACGTTAGCCACATAACGTTAGCAGAACTTTGTTAGCATCAGTTTGAAAGTTGCTTGTGCGCACCATAAAGTGTCTTTTGCACACGAGAAGTAAGAGAATAACTAGTTTCCCGCGTCCCTTTCAGGATATATGTGTACTTGGTCTCTTGCTAAGAGTTAGAAGACAAGATTAGTACCAGACCTGAACCGTTATCTCAGATGAAATCCGTACAACGTCCGGAGTTCCTACAAGAAACCAAACCGAGTACCAGTCATTCATCTTGCTGAAAACACAACGAAACGTAGGCGACCTGATAGTGTCATCAACAAGCTTGAAGATGATGAGGGTGGGGGTAAGGTTACTGTCATGCTGTGGAGGTGGAATATTAACGTTAGCCACATAACGTTAGCAGTTCTTTGTTAGCATCATTTTGAAAGTTGCTTGTGCGCTCCATAAAGACTTAGACTTCTCTTTATTAATCCTTTTGGGATGACTCAGAGGAAATTGAAAGCTCCAGCAGCAGTTTTAGCAAGAAAAAAGAAATAAAAAATAGATAAAAAAGACAGGATAAAGACAACAAAATAACAATAATAACAACAATAAGAACATTTGTCAAATAAACAAGAAAAGACCATAAATTATTATTAAAGTGTCAGTGTTGAGACCAGTGTTAAAGTGATAAAGTGTCTTTTGCACACGAGAAGTACGAGAATAACTAGTTTCCCGCGTCCCTTTCAGGATATATGTGTACTTGGTCTCTTGCTAAGAGTTAGAAGACAAGATTAGGACCAGACCTGAACCGTTATCTCAGATGAAACCCGTACAACGTCCGGAGGATCACATCCGGAGCTTTCTGTTTCACACACGTAGCACACAACAGGACGCATTGCCAGACCTTCCTCCACAGCACTGTGGAGGAAGGAAACTAAAGAAGCAACAAAATGTGGAAAAAAAGAGACAAAAATGTCAAAGAATCCAAAAAATAAATAAATAAATAAAATATGGGACAAATACACGAGGAAAAAACGTTGAAATAAGTGACACAAAAAAAACAGTCAAACAACAAATGCTGAAAAGAGCGACAAAGAAACGCAAACCTCCCGAATAAAAATAACCCAAAAATAAAGACCCAAAAAATAAAAGACCCAAAAAATAAAAGACCCAAAAAATAAAAGACCCAAAAAATAAAAGACCCAAACGCAGAAAGAAGCAAAAAACATTGAAATAAGTGAGAAAAACTTTGATGAATGATGAAATAGGCATCATCATCATCATCATCATCATCATCATCATCGAGAGCGGCCTTTTAGTTTCTTCTGTTTCTCAAATCAAATCAAATCAAATCAATCCCACCTCGCGTCATCTCGTAAAAACCTTAATGTAGATTTCAAAGATTGTTCTGTTGGCTTTTTAAAGAAGCAAATCCCCAAAATGTGAGAAAAACGTAGAAAAAGTGACTCTGAAAATGTGAGAAAACTACAACTACCAGAACACCCCACACACACACACACACACACACACACACACACACACACACACACACACACACACACACACACACAGTGTCCTTTGTTTTCTCATTTAATCTCACGCTGTATCATCTTTTTTTTTTTATATATTTGGCTTAAACAAAGCTGACGTCTTTACTCTTGTTTTCTCTCTTTAGACCACAAATCCCTTCAGTCTCGAGGTCCGGGGGAGGACCTGGTCCTGGATCTGTACACCCGGCACTCTGTGAGAGTGGTCTTCCAGGGCAGGTGAGCTGCGTTCCTACAGTCCAGTTCCCATCCTCGTGGATCAGGGGTGGGAATCTGCACTTTGTGACTTATTATTATTATTATTATTATTATTATTATTATACTACACATGGTTTCCACCAGCCAATCCAAGCAGTCAGATATATGTCAACTCCCCTTTTTATCCCCATTGCTAAAAAATACGTATCTTGGTCACATGCCTTTGGCGAAGGTCGTTCACGTTAAAAAAAGTCTCATTTAGCGCCGGGACGCTCTGGGTCGGGACACGTAGCTCGGACTCCTGGGTGACGGTTCAACCCGTTAACCCTCCTGTTGTCCTCGGGTCAAATTTGACTCGTTTACAAAAACGTTTTTTATCAGATCTATAAAAAAAGAACGATGAAAAAACTGACGAATGTTGAAAGAAAATTACAAAAAACGCAGGAAAAAAAAATCTACAAAAACATTTTTTTTTTTAAACGCTGAAAAAGTGACCCAAAAAAACAAACAAAAAACCCAGAAAAGTGACAAAAAAATTTCAAAATTGACAAAAAAATAGCAATAAAAAGGTAGAAAAGGGTAGAAAAAGAACAACAAACATGTTGAAATTTCAACCCAGAAAACCACAAAGTTGCAGATTGACGGGAAAACAACACAAGTGTTAATAAAATGCACACACACACACACACACACACACACACACACACACACACACACACACACACACACACACACACTTCATAGCAAAGCGCCGAGGTACTATTTCCTTTGGATAGACAGGAAAGGAGGGAGCGAGATGGGGGATGACACGCAAAGGTCAGCAGGTCGGACTCGAACCCGGGGCCGCTGCAGAGGACTCAGCCCACATGGGAGCTAGAGGCCGCCCCAGCGGTGGTTTTGGTAGCGGGGACGGGTTTGGCGGGCTATACATACACAGACAATACATTTCAACACCTGTCCCCCGTCGCGTATGCTCTCATATTTCTTCTTTTCAAACATCACCGTCTCTCTTCTTTTATCTACTCGTCTCGTCTCTGCCGCCACACTCAAGTTACATAATTACTGTTTGCATCAAACTACCCGATTAGAGGCTGCTGGGAAACTTCTGAGCCGCCCGATGACGTCTGCTTACAAAACAGAGGCAATAGAGATCGAATCACGCAGGCTTTGTGTTAAGTCACGTTAGGGGACTTTTCCAAAGTTTATCCATATTTATTCTGTTAGTACACTGCTTATATCTATATTATTCTTACTACTATGTAATGTTTCTACATTGCACATATCTGTACATGTTGTTCATATTACATGGCCTTATTTATTCTGCTCTCTTTTTTTGGCACTTCTGGTTGAACACAAACTGCATTTCTCGTCTTTTACACTACACACTGATGATACAGTTGCATCTAATCTAATCTTGGAATTTCATTTGTTTTCATGTTGTCTTCATGTTGTCTTCATGTTGCCCTCATGTGGTCCTCTAGTTGCCCTCATGTGGTCCTCATGTTGTCTTCATGTGGTCCTCTAGTTGCCCTCATGTTGTCTTCATGTTGTCTTCATGTTGTCCTCTAGTTGCCCTCATGTAGCCCTCATGTTGTCCCCATGTTGTCCTCATGTTGTCCCCATGTTGTCCTCTAGTTGCCCTCATGTTGCCCTCATGTTGTCCCCATGTTGTCCTCATGTTGTCCCCATGTTGTCCTCATGTTGCCTTCATGTTGTCCTCTAGTTTCCCCCATGTTGTCCTCATGTTGTCCTCATGTTGTCCCCATGTTGTCCCCATGTTGTCCTCATGTTGTCCCCATGTTGCCCTCATGTGGTCCTCTAGTTGCCCTCATGTGGTCCTCATGTTGTCTTCATGTGGTCCTCTAGTTGCCCTCATGTGGTCCTCATGTTGTCTTCATGTTGTCTTCATGTTGTCCTCTAGTTGCCCTCATGTTGCCCTCATGTTGTCCCCATGTTGTCCTCATGTTGTCCCCATGTTGTCCTCATGTTGTCCCCATGTTGTCCTCTAGTTGCCCTCATGTTGCCCTCATGTTGTCCTCATGTTGCCTTCATGTTGTCCTCTAGTTGCCCTCATGTTGTCCTCATGTTGTCCTCATGTTGTCCCCATGTTGTCCTCATGTTGTCCTCATGTTGTCCTCATGTTGTCCTCATGTTGTCCCCATGTTGTCCCCATGTTGTCCTCATGTTGTCCTCATGTTGTCCCCATGTTGTCCCCATGTTGCCCCCATGTTGCCCTCATGTTGTCTTCATGTTGTCCCCATGTTGTCCTCATGTTGTCCTCATGTTGTCCTATATCAATGTTCTTTTTAATTCCCCAAAATAACATGATTGATTCCACACAACGCTCTTTGCCAAGTACAAATCTCTACTTTCATTAATTTTGGGGCGTCTTATTCAATTTTATAGCATTTGGAGAGAAATAATTGAAGTGTTTTTGAAATAGTATTGAGTAAAAGTTGACATATTCCAGTCTTTTAGTCTAAATAATAGGTATAATTTCCTATAAATGAAGTTTATTGATCATAAATTCCAAAAATAACTGTAATACTAAAGTTAATAAGTGTAAAAAAAAAAAGTAAAAAAAGTGACAAATATTGAAAAAAAGCATCAAAAGTGTTGAAAAAAGGACAAAAACATAAGAAAAAGTTAAAAACATTGATAAAAAGTGTCAACAATAGTGTTGATTTTTTAATTTTGATGGAAAAACAACACAAAGGTTAAGTGTTTTTGTACCTATTAATCATCTGTTGAGCTTGACGTGTGCCTGGAACATGTACTGAACTGTTTCGGGGTTTTAAGATCCACGGCAGACTAAGGAGCCAGGAAGTCCTATTTACAGTCTTTTAATTAACATTAATTTAAACGAGTCACCTCAGGCTTTGATTAACCCTTGTGTTGTCTTCCAATGAACCATCAAAAAAAGCTTTTTCTGACATTTTTGTCACTTTTTCAGTGTTGTGGGAGCTTTTTTTGATGTTTTTTCCAAAGTTATTTGATATTTCTAATGTTGACATTTTCAGCTTATTTCAAAGGCCCATTTTTTATGATGAAAAAAACTGAAAATTCGTAAAATTTGACCCGAGGACAACATGAGGGTTAAGCCGAGGTGCCTTTTTGTTACCTGCACACACTGGCAGCACGATTTGTGAAAAGTCGAGATATTGTTCTTGCTGAGCAGACAAACTCTAAATTAAAGTTGGGCGATATGAAAAAAAAACAATAAAATACATCAATGTTGACATTGCGGCGAGATTGTAGGTTTCACCCACTAACAGTTCCTGGACTCGGTGCTCCGCAGGAACAGCTCGGAGTGGGTGGACCTGTGGATGAGGGGGGACAAAGACTCGCCGCGGCTGGAGAAACATCCGCTCAACGAGCAGCTGACCATCAGGAAGTTGGCGAGCTCAGACGAGGGAACGTACAAAGTTCTGGACGCCAACGGCCTCGCCGTCAGCACCGTGCAGCTCTCTGTGAACGGTGAGCGGCCGATTCATCTCTTAGTCAGTCTTAAACTTAATGATATTTCACTGTTAAAAAAAAAAACAATATTCTCTAATAATTACAGCTTCTAAAATGAGGATTTTCAGCTTTTCTCTGTTTTATGTCTTCACCCTCCTGTTGTCCTCCTTTACAAAAACTCAATCTATCAGAACTATGACGAAAGAAGGTTGAAAAAAGTGACAAATGTTGAAAAAAACTACAAAAATGCAGGAAAAGAATCAACAAAACAATTTTTTTTTTAACGCTGAAAAAGTGAAATAGTGAGAAAAAAAAAGAATAAAACAATTAAAAAAAAACGTCAAAGTGACAATAAAAATAGGAATAAAATTGACAAAAACATCGACAAAAGTGTAGAAAAAGATCAACAAAATGTTGCAATTTCAACCCAATTTCCATTTGTAATGAAAGTCTTTGGTTTTGGAGGTTTTGCTCATTACTGGACTAGTTCAGTCACTTTAAAATACAAAATTATAGGAAAATAGGCTCCAGGTTGGGGAAACACGAGTTACCTTTAAGCCGTGCAGCATACATACTGATCCATGCCTGGTTTCTGAATATTTGACTTTACCTGACTGCTCTCTGAGTTTTGCCTTTGGGTCCAGCCCTGGTTTGCGTAGACTGGATCGACGAGCATATTTTTTTAACATAAAATCTTACCTCAAGCAATTTTGAAGTATGATTTGCATCAATGTCACATGCAACTGTTCGCTGTTTCACAGAAAAACACACTCTGAACACGGCTCGGAAATCCTACCAGAGCCGGGAAAGTCAGGTACCAACAGGTGAGACAACAGCTTTCATATTCTGGCACATGAAGCAAACTTAAAGACGACTCACATGAAGGGAATGATGTTTGAAAAATATCTTTTAAAAAAATCTTCTCTGGATCTGGATTAACCGTCCTTCTCCTCCCTCCGATGTTCCCCAGATGGCGCTGCCAAAAGCGGCTGTTCAGCGCTCCTCGTCTTGTCTCTTCTTGTCACGGGTTTCCAAATTCTTCACCTGCTCTGAGAAGACCTCCTCTGCAAAATAACTGCACATATATGTCTTTTCCACCAAGGCTAACCAGGTACTGGTTCTGGTTCTGTTGCCAGTTTGGTGCTGGTTCTACTCGCCAATTATCTAAGAACCAGCTGGATGTTCCACAGCCTGAGAGCCAGAGTAAGGCTACGTCACAACGTCACTGCAAGTACCTCCGTTGTCATAGCAACGCGTTAGGACTATCAACAATAATGGAGGACTACATCCCGATACTTTTGCTCCTGGCTTTACAAATTCACACTGGAATTTAAAGACGTGCCTTGACAGCCCCCCCAACCGCTATGGACCTGAGGACACGTTCAAGAGGAAAGGTGATCATCTCGCATGATTTAACGTGTCTTATAATCTTTTGCTGGCTTGCGATGGCAACATCAGTAGCGTCAAGCAGAACCCCGTCAGGGTGAACAGACGTCCCGGTTTAACCGGGGCGGTCCCAATTTTCCCCAACAAAAAGCCCATCGGGACCTGCTCCCACCACCTGACGTACCCGGGTCTTATCTCTAGACCAGCGCTACGTTGGTGCTGAGTTGGAACCCGTGTTCTCGGCCCAGAGCCACGTTTATTTGTGTGAAAAAGCAAAGAACCGGTTCAATATCTGGCACTGACTCCGAACCAGCACCAGAACTGCCTCGGTGGAAAAGACATAATAGACACATAACAACTACACAGTTATATATATATTTTTATATGATTTGCTGGCTATTGCTATAGCCAGCAAATCATATAAAAGGTTCTCTTTCTGTAAGATATTGCAGCGTGTTTCTGATCTTTTTGAATGATTTTTCTACCGGGTGTGGGCGTGTCGACTGTAACTTAAGTAGAGTGACAGAGTGTGTGAGATGTGATTTAAAGTTTGTATTTGTGTTCGACAGGCTGACGTGGACGACAACTCTGAAGGCGAATTTACTGTTTGAAAAGAAAATGGGTTTTAAAAATCTGCATTTTTATTTGGGAATATAATTATCCACTTGTTCCGAGAGTTGGTGCTTTCACACCTAAAGGTCGGTGGACTCGTGTTCGGGGTGAAGTTACAACATTGTCGCATAATTCATTTAGTTGGGTTTGGGTTCACACCGCACTTCATCGAAAACGCACCAAACGCGGTTAACGCAGGTCACGTGATCCAGACGCCCGCCTGCTTATTGGACAGAATATCCGAAACAATGGAGCAACGCCAACGTTGTAACGTCTCGGGGGTTTTCTGGTTCTGCTTCAGTGTTTCTAAAATGTTTGAAGGCGGCGAACAATGAACAGCTGACGGACAGCGAGTGGAGGAGAGCGATGATGATGTCACACAGACTGATGATGTCACACAGACAGCCAGCGATGTGTGCTCACAACAGCTTATGGATCTGAACGTTAACGTCTCTTAAATCATATACACGTCTCTAAATTGTGAGTTTAGCAGGCTAGTAAATGCTCTGTTGTTGTTGGCTCTCTCCTTCACTTGGAAGCGAACCGTGACCCCCGTTTTCCAATCTGTCCGTTAAATATAAAGCTGGAGTCCTGACGGGGTTAGCCTAGCTTAGCACGATGACTGGAAGCAGAGGGAAACAGCTAGCCTGGCTCCATTCAAAATTCAGAAATACACCAAACCAGCACTTCTAACGCCGAAAAACACCGCTATAAACACGTCTTTCTGCGTCCGGGAGGCGTCATCTGCTTTTAAGCAGAGGAAGAAATTCTTTGTAATTCTTTGAGTCGTCCACTCCTGTAACATGTTGACCTACCGATTGCCTGCGGACTGTCGGGCTGTACTTCGACGGTTAAATTTAAACCATACCCAACTTTTAGTTTGGTGACGGCTGCCATGAAATCTCTATATTAAGCTGCGGCGGCCGCTCCACGTTCAGCGAGCCACGGCTTGGCGCGTGTTCAGCGGAACGCTTATTGATTAACATGCTCCAATTTGGGAAATCCAGACATGTGTAAAAAACATTTTATTCTGTTTTCTGTGCAGTAGTATTTTTTGACCGGGCCAACTGTAATTACCCAATGATTTCAACTGAACATGTGAGGGTTACAAGTCAACTTCACCCGCTTTGAATGTTATCAGCCGACTGAAAAGGCTACCGCTACCAGATCACTAGCACTACCGTAGAAATGAGGCATTAGGGAGTAGAGCCCGACCGATATATCGGGGCCGATATTAGGCATTTCCCGATCTATCGGTATTTATAATGGTATTTAAAAAAACTATTTTTTTAAATATGAATTCATCAGAATCATTTATGACAAATGAATGATTCTGATAAATGAATATTTAACCATTCCTAACCAAGTAACGTTAGTTCTGGGACTCCCAGTGTCGCCAAGGGTTCCTGACGATACTAACGGCACCTTCTACCCCGTGAGTAGGTTATAACGGCCTTCTGAACCCACTCGTTAGTGGAGCAGGGCCCTTTTAACCCTTTACAGCATCTATGAGGCTGATAACTGCTCGTTCAATGGAGGGAGTACATTCAAAAACAGGTGTAATTTCTTAATTTGGAGATGTCAAAGTTAAAAGAAATTGTGTTTGGTGAATCTGACACTGGAAAAAGAATGTATGTACAAGTGTATGTATACATACACATGTATACGCATGTACACATGCGTATACATACACATGTACACACGTGTATGTATACATGTGTACGCATACATACACATATGTATACATGCGCATGTGTACGTATACATGTGTATGTATACGTACACATGTATACATACACATGTGTATGTATACATGTGTACGCATACATACACATGTATACATACACATGTGTATGTATACATGTGTACGCATACATACACATGTATACGTACACATGCGCATGTATACGTGCACATGTATACATACACATGTATACATACACATGTATATGCATGTATACATGCACATACATGTGTATGTATACATACACTTGTACACACATATGCAATAACCATATTTATTTAACTAATTACATACTAACTAGATTAAATGTAATTACCGTTTTTTTAACCTATATTTTGTTTAAGTGACCGATGGGAACAACAATCTGACGTCGTTCCGTATTAAGAAAGATCGCTGCAGTCGGCAGCGGTGAAACAAGCAACAGTGTAAGTCAATAGGACAACTGTCCAGCTTGTATTTACCTTCACAAAAGGTGCTTCGTTGGCCGCTGACAGACTCAGATTATTATTAATTATTTATTCTAAGTGTCAGACAACATTATGGAAAGGATCCCTACAGACATAGACCTTTAAAACCTCTTTGAGAGCCTGGTGGGTTTAGCAAATTCAATTTTGTGGACATTTTCATGTTAAAAAAAAGCATCTTACTCTTTAACAGAAAGGTCGACCTCCTTAGAAATCCTCTCCATAACGTTGTCAGACACTTAGAATAATAATCTGAGTCTGTCAGCAGCAAAACAAGCTCCTTTGAAGGTAAATACAAGCTGGACAGTTGTCCTATTGACTTCTATTGTAGCTTTTTTTTCGCTGCTGACTTCTCGCGTAATACTGGACCAATGTCAGAGGTTGTTGTTGTTATAATAATAATAATACATTTTATTTATATTGCGCTTTACATTTCAAGTGAAATCTCAAAGTGCTACAGTAGCAAGGAGTTAAAAACAGCTCCCAGAACACAACAAAATCAACAAATAGCAATAAAATACCATAAAACTAAAATTAAAACTATGACTATTAAAAGGCCTTTTGAAATAGGAATGTCTTTAGGCCCTTCTTAAAAAAAAAAAAGAAGGGCTGATTGTTCCCATCAGTCACTTAGACACAAAGACATAGGAACATAGGGGTTAATAAAAACAGTAGTTACCCTTTAACTTCCTGTCTTTCAGAAACCACGTGTTTGTTTCATTTCCATTAAAATCAATCTGATCGTCATTGTAAACCAATGTAAAATATGTTGTTTGTAGTTACTGAACTGTGATTTGTGTGATGTGATCTGTCGTATTTATGGTCTGTAGTTTACAGTATTAAAATATGTTCTTCTCTAATGAACAGGTAAATAAAACAAGCAAACAAAATCATGTTCATGTTTCTGTTATTCATCGTTAATAACTCACAGACGGTTCACACGGGAATGATTCTGCGTACAGATCCACACAAAATAAACGCAACTCGATGAACTCTGCACAGCTACATGGACGAGCTGAGGCACGCAACAACTTCAGGATACGCTCCCTCTGTGGTATGACAAAGAGAGGGAGGGAGTTCTCTAAGGATCAGTGGTGGCCTCTGGTGCTCCTCAACCCAACACTGACTGTATCCGTTAATCCTCGTGTTGTCTTCCCGTCAAAATTGAAAATCAACACTTTTGTTGATGCTTTTTATCGATGTTTTTAACTTTTTCTTACGTTTTTGTCCCTTTTTTTCAACACCCACTCCCTTTTTGTTCAATGTTTGACACTTTTTGACGTCAACACTACGTAACACTAACTTATTAACTTTAGTTCTACAGTTATTTTTGGAATTTATGGTCAATAAAGCTCACTTATAGGAAATTATACCTAATGTTTGAGTTAGAAAAGCAGAAATTAGGAATTATTGAGACTAAAATTTAAGGAATGGATGTTGATGATAATCACAGACTGGAATATGTCAACTTTTACTCTCAATACTATTTCAAAAACACTTCAATTTGGTTTCAAATACTATAAAATTGAATAAGACGCCCCAAAATTAATGAAAGTAGAGATTTGTACTTGCCAAAGAGCGTTGTGTGGAATCAATCATGTTATTTTGGGGAATTAAAAAGAACATTGATATAGGAAAACGGGTCAATTTGACTGAGGACAACATGAGGGTTAACAAGTTTTGTCACTAGAGCACCAAATGTGTATTAATCCGCCGCTGAAAATAGTTCCCCAAGAAATGCACTATTAACAATGAAGTGTTTTCCAACACTTAGTAAGTAAGACTTGTTTTCCTCGGTTTTTGAAGACTTAGGTGCACATATTTGATGGAAAGGTTTAGGTCTATCCTCGTAAAATGTCATGTTTACAATAAAATAATATGCAATTTGACTTAATTTTGGACCATTATTATCACCATATCTGTATCTAATGTTGGAAAAGCTAGAGCAGATA
>JABXJD010002557.1:0-49889 GCA_013375575.1 Percina caprodes | reverse complement strand
ATCCATGTTATATTTGGCCATTTTGGTTAAAAACCCATATTTCTAAAGGGTCAAATTAGACCCGAAGGACAACACAAGGGTTAAGAACATGGTTGCAAGTATATATGCACAGGACTGTATAGACCCCAAAACAAGACTGTCGTAATTTTTTTAATCAATAACTTAAGCCGAAAATACTTCCATTTATGGAAAATACTTTCATTTATGCTTGTTGTACAATAGCCCTTGTTTACAAGTAAGCTTGCGTCCTCCCGTGGTTTGAAGGGGTGTACACCCCTTCACCTTAGCCCTAGCCCTTAATAAAAAAAGAGTATTGGGACAGCACTTTGTATCACTTGAACGCGCAAAAACCTAGGGGAAGGGGTAAAGGGTAGGGGTAAGATAGAGAAATGAGATCAGCCTAAGTCCTGGTTCTTCACAATCCTGCCTACAGCATCTTTAATTATAGTTCCAATGAAGAATTAGTTATAACAGAGCTGGCAGGTTGTGTGTTTTTTGTGTAATATAGCAATATAACAATATAACAAGTAATGTAAGTAAACTAATATTATTACTTTTTTAAGGAGTAGCCCTGATGATGCAGGAGTAGAAATTGCTCAATATTTGAGGGGATACCCGCAGTTTTCTCAGGTACCTGATGTGAACTGGTCTCTGCCTTGCCTGGCCCCTCCCAGCATCTTCTCCCCATGTTTGTGTGTGTTTACACCCCCAAAAAAAATAGGACATTTATCTCCTTTATACAAGATTATTTCCACATTATAACCATGACACATACATCTTTCAAAATACAAAATTGTGATGATGAAATAACAGACATTTTATTTTTTAATGATTTATTCAATTATTTAACAATATGTTTATTCTTTGTATGCTCATACATTTCCTTGTCATGTCTTATTGGCCGTTTTGGAGTTCTATACCTTTTAAAGGGTAATTTTGTGTTTTTTTTTTTACCTGGTTCCTATTTTCCTATGCATAGATGTCTAAGTGACTAATGTGAACAACAATCTTTGAAATTATTGAGTGAGAACGCTGAAACCGGTAGCTGTAAACCGGGATGCAATGTAACCCTACAGGACAGATGTTCAGAGTTAGCGTCCACTAAAAGTTCTGTTTTTGCCGCAGACAGACTCAGATTATTATTCTTAGTGTCTGACAACGTTATGGAAAGGATCCCTACAGAGATTTTAGTTAAAGAGTAAGATCCTTTTAGTTTAACATGAAACAGCAGCAAAAACACCATCACCAAACCCACCAGATTCTATGTAAATAATCACTACTTTTAGCATATATAGAGCCAGCATATCTCCACCAGACTCCATGTAAATAATCACTACTTTTAGCGTGTATAGAGCCAGCATATCTCCACCAGACTCCATGTAAATAATCACTACTTTTAGCATGTATAGAGCCAGCATATCTCCACCAGACCCCTTTTAAATAATCACTACTTTTACCGTGTATAGAGCAGCATATCTCCACCAGACTCCATGTAAATAATGACTACTTTTAGCGTGTATTGAGCAGCATATCTCTACCAGACTCCATGTAAATAATCACTACTTTTAGCGTGTATAGAGCCAGCATGTCTCCACCAGACTCCATGTAAATAATCACTACTTTTAGCATGTATAGAGCCAGCATGTCTCCACCAGACTCCATGTAAATAATCACTACCTTTAGCATGCATAGAGCCAGCATGTCTCCACCAGACTCCATGTAAATAATCACTACTTTTAGCATGTATAGATCCAGCATATCTCCACATGTAAATGGGTGATTTAAGGGTTTATTCCATCAGTATGGTGATTGTTGGAACAGTGGAAAGAGAAACAAAGACGGCTTTTGTTTTGTTTCTGTTGACTTTAAATATAAGTGTGTTTTACGATGATAAAAGTAGTGATTATTTACATGGAGTCTGGTGGGTTTGGTGATGGTGGTTTCGGGGCAGTTTCATGTTAAACTCAAGGATCTTACTCTTTAACTAAAAGGTCAATCTCTGTAGGGATCCTTTCCATGATGTTGTCAGACACTTAGAATAATAAGACGACCCTGTCAACGGCAACAACAGAACCTTTAGTGGACACTAACTGAACACAATAGCTCAATAACTTACATTGTAACTGGTTTCATCGACTGCCGACTGCAGCGGTCTTGTTTAATTCTACCAATTTCAATGATCATCAGTCACTTAAACACAAAAACATAGGAACATAGGGTCCAGGTTGAAAAAAAACACAAAGTTACCCTTTAACATACTCAGTGTGACCAGTACTCTTACCACCAATAAAAAAGCATATATTTCTAATGCACACGTTTCACCACAGCAGGGTTTAGTTCACATCAAGCACAATGTCCTGTATCAGACAAAGACACACATGCAGTGTCTTCTTAATGCCTGGGTTTAAAGGGGACTCAAGCCAACCGCCTACAGTTACTCCCAGGGACCAAAGCGGTCTCTGCAGCTCTGTAAACATGGCTCACAAATGTTGCAAATCTGGATTTTAACAGTATATAGTTAGGTATATGAATTTGCTATGTCGTTTGTAAGTTCAATGTAGTTTCAATATCAGTACGGTAACAAACTACAGGATGCAAACCACTTTATTTCAACCTGCTCTCCTTTTCCACCCCTCACAGATAGACAGACCAGTAGACCACATTGAAGAAGAGGAAGGTGAAGGGGAACAGGGCTCTTGCATAGAGGTCGATGCGTTTGGCAGCGGCAGGTATGACGGGTTTGGGTGGCGCTGGTTTCTTTTTGGCTTTGGTCTGGGACTTGAGGGCCCCTGACACTTCAACTGGTTTACCGTAACAGTCAAAGTTGGAAAGTTCAAAGTCTCGAGGTAAAGATCCCACGATGCTGAAGTCATGGGAGCGAAGGTCCGACTTGGAGGTGCAAACTTTCTTACAGCGAGTTTCTACCACCTGGTAAAAGACAGAGAGGGACTGAGTATTGTCAGGGACTGAGAGTCGTCGTGAGGTCAGGTCTTGTCTTACAGCTTTCTAGTTCTCGCCAAGTGGGTAAGCTGGCGTCCACGAAGCGTAGCTCCTATGGCGCCATTTTAATGCTACAAAGCACTCACTCGCCGTTAGCATTCCATTGACTCCCATTCATTTTGGCGCCAGTTTGACCGCAAATAACTTTACATCTGAATCGTTTAAAATCTTAAGTTGTCCATTGTTCACACACAACAATGTATAAAAGGCTCCATTACCTTGTATCTCACGTTATGGCTCCATAGCAGACGTTTTTTATAAAAATAGGCTAACGATTGTGTCATAACCATGCGACTTACTGTCGCATAGTCAAAAAATCACCTTATTGTCAGGAAAAGCTTGCAGGTTAGGAGAAGCACACTAGCATGTTAGTCAGCAGTATTTAGCCTGTGCCTATGTTAATGTTAACTAGCATGTTAGTTAGCAGTAATTAGCCTGTGCCTATGTTGATGTTAACTAGCATGTTAGTTAGCAGAAATTAGCCTGGGCCTATGTTAATATTGACTAGCATGTTAGTTAGCAGTAATCAGCCTGTGTCTATGTTAATGTTAACAAGCATGTTAGTTAGCAGAAATTAGCCTGGGCCTATGTTAATATTGACTAGCATGTTAGTTAGCAGTAATCAGCCTGTGTCTATGTTAATGTTAACAAGCATGTTAGTTAGCAGAAATTAGCCTGGGCCTATGTTAAAGTTGACTAGCATGTTAGCAGTAATTAGCCTGTGCCTATGTTAATGTTAACTAGCATGTTAGTTAGTAGTAATTAGCCTGTGCCTATGTTAAAGTTAACTAGCATGTTAGTTAGCAGTAATTAGCCTGTGCCTATGTTAAAGTTAACTAGCATGTTAGTTAGCAGTAATTAGCCTGTGCCTATGTTATCTCCTAACACTCTCTGTCTCTGCTGATTGGGAATGATTGAGATTTCTCTTGCACAGCTACCAGAAGACTTACAACTTTCAGATAGGTTGCTCACGTCACATCTACATCTTCCAGCTCAGTTGGAGGCTGCGCAGTAATATTCAGCCATCACCGGAAACATTTTACAATCCATGTGATTTTCTCCGAAGGATGCATGTGATGATTACCATAAATAATGTAAGCGACAGAAATATATTCATGCACACTGTTGGTCTCTTTACCTGCAGAGTGTTGACATGTATGGGTGTTCCACCAGTCCCATTCACTGTGTTGTTAATTTTATTTGAAGTTTTGTTCTGTCCTTCTTTCTCTTGCAAAGCTTTCTCCTTTGTGGCCATTTTGGCTTTCTCTTCCTCAATCAGTCTGGGACTGTTCAGCATCACCTACAGAGAAAGGTTGAGGGAAAGAGAGAGCGACAGAGAAAGACAGAGAGAAGTCATGGGAGCGAAGGTCAGAGAGAGAGTTCCATGAGAAGCAGCTGCATCAAAATGAGCTCCTGATTTGGTCCTTTTTTGTCTTTGAAAATGAGACAAACTCCCAAATATCTACACTGAAAACTTTACCTTGAGGAAGAAAAAGAAACACCTGAGGAGGAGGAAAAAAACTACAAAGGAAGACAACAATATACTCGCGGTACAACTGAAAAAAACCCACCAATTGTTAACTGCCACCATCAGGATGAACAAGAAAACATATACTATATGGCAGAGTAAGAAAATATTCTTTTGGTACATACACACACATTTCTTCCCTTGGCAGCAGTACTGTTTTATTTTCATTTTTAAAATCAAGGCATTCAGAGTCAATCCCCTTACTCCTCTGTCTGACCATAGTAAAATAACAATATATATGAGTAGAGGAAATCTCAAGCATAAAGAAGCAGATTCTAATAATCTACAAACCTCTACCCAGTCCTACAAATGGACTGCGAGCAGCACTGAGCTCCATAGAAAGGCAATGGACAGTCCACAAATCCAACCACTCTTGGACAAATCTCTCTTTATATCCTTTCCTTACAGTGAAGAAGGTGTTATTTTAGCAATTAACAACATTAATGCCAAGGCAAACCTAAAAAATGCAATTTGATCACAAAAAATAACAGTGATTGTGACATATGACATGGCTTTAACTTTCAACTAAATCTTTAACCCAGAAAATACTGATATATATGTTTTTTTCTCCTTCTTTCATAGTCCAAAAGTCTCTGGCCACGGAGGTATAACCCATGAGTATGAAGATGTATGTGTACAGTTTTACGTGTGTGTGTGTGTGTGTGTGTGTGTGTGTGTGTGTGTGTGTGTGTGTGTGTGTGTGTGACAGCTGACCTGCACCACAGCGTATTCCACCAGTGAGGAGAACCCATAAAGGAGGCAGGTGATGAGCCAGATATCAATGGCTTTCACGTAGGAAACCTTTGGTAGCTCCGTCGCCAGGAGCATACTCTCACTGGACAAAGAGAGGACTGATAAAATCCCTGGAAACACACAGATGTCAACACATTAATGTTACCACATGAGAATGATTGTGTTCAGATAAGTGACAAATTAAAACTACTTAGAGAAGGAAGAAAAGAAGAGACAAAAAGTGGTGTAATGTGTGAAATGCTTATGCTGATATGCTCCTGTAAAGACAGAAACAGTAATCCAAGGCCTATTTACAAAACAGCGTGCCTGTTCAAATACCCATACTACCATACTATTTAGTATGCCAGAGAAGGGTCCCAATCCATAGTAGTTTGCCAAAATTAGCAGGATGTCTGACTGCATCCGCTCACATTGCAGAATGCAAGCCAGCGTGATTTTCTGGCTATTCTGAGCCACAATCCTCTGTACAGCATATACTGTATGAGTAAGAGGGTCAAAGTTATAAGGCACATTGTGTGTCCTAATTGTATGCATACTGCACAGTACTTCTTATTATCAGGTCAGCTGCAGTTCAAACTAAAAGCAAAAAGAAAACGTATTTGGAACACAGCAAGTGACTATTGCACACAGGGGGCTGAATGAAATGTGTGTGTGTGTGTGTGTGTGTGTATGTTAGTGATTTATTTAGCAGTCCTATGGCCTGGGGAGAAAAGCTGTTTGTTAGTCTGCTAGTGCGTGATTTGGGGGTCCTCCTACCTAAGGGCAGCAGGAAGGAAGCGTGTGGGTGTGTGTTGGGTCCTTAGTGACCCTCAGGGACTTTCTGAGGCGTGTGATGATGTCATCATGTATAGTACAATCAACTAGATTGTGAGAGGGCATGATAAAGTGAGGCTGGTTTGATCAATGGATGGATTAATGGACTGAAAGCAAAACTGGATATCTGATAAAGGCAGAATTGAGAAAATCAATTTTACTTGAGAGTCTCATAAGTTAAACATCAAAATATGTTGTGAAGACCTGTATCAACCATGTATGTACAGTATATTACATTAATTTAGAAAACAACTTGCTGTTTATGCTTAAAACCTCCATAAGAACAAACGCTAGATGGCATAAAAACCTAAAGTGTTCCAGAAACACACAGAAAGTGCACACTCAGTGTTCCAGTACATGTTCTTAGAGGTTTCTCTGTGTTTATGAGAAATGACACATCATTACAGCAAGTGCTGACATCGACACAAGGTCCCAAGTTGCAGTTGGAGGAAGGTGTTTTTAACCTGCTGTTGAAGCTGGTCAGGGACTCTGGTGGTCAGGGACTCTGATGGTCAGGGACTCTGATGGTCAATGTCTCCAATGGTCAGTGTCTCTAATGGTCAGTGTCTCTGATGGTCAGTGACTGATGGTCAGGGACTCTGATGGTCAGTGTCTCCAATGGTCAGTGTCTCTAATGGTCAAGGACTCTGATGGTCAGGGACTCAGCTGGTCACTGTCTCTGATGGTCAGAGACTCTGCTAGTCAGGGACTCTGATGGTCAATGTGTCTCTGATGGTAAGGGACTCTGATGGTCAGGGACTCTGATAGTCAGGGGCTCTGATGGTCAGGGACTCTGATGGTCAGGGACTCTGATGGTCAGGGACTCTGATGGTCAGGGACTCTGCTGTCTTGATTTTAGTGGGGAGTTGACCAAGATAAGGAACTAACAGGGTCCTAAGCGTGAGGGGGCAGCCCATTGTCCAGAGGCTTGTGCAGGGTCGGGCCATGGCTTTAAACGTACACAAGGAGTTCCCTACACAAGGGATGGTTAGGACTTGATTCTGATTCATTCCACCATATCTTTAATGAATTTAATGTCTACATCTTCAAATCTTATGCACAAATGAAATTAACTCAACTTAATAATTGAGGAGTCACTGTGAAAGAGTCAGATTTAAGTTATATAAAAAATGTTTAAGAACTATTTTTTCCTCTTGCAGAGCAGATATAGGTTTCTCAGACCAGGCTGTTGGCTGGTTTGTAAACTACCGTTGGTCGGAAACAGTGTCTGCAGCTTAATGGTCTCTCATCTAGTTATTTAGGAGTCACCAAAAGTGTGCCGCAAGGGTCAGTTTTAGGACCCGCTCTCTTCACAAAAATGTGGGTAGTAATGTTTATGATGCATCTTAACACATGTATGCCGATGACACAGTTGTTTATAGTCGTGCAGACACTGTTGCACTGGTCTTTGAAGATCTGCAGGCTGCATTTGATGCTATACAGTTACACCTGTTCCTTCTCAAACTGGTGTTAAACCCTGTTAAACACTGCTGTACTCAGACAAAAACAAAGTGTACCCAGTTCTCCCTTCTGTTACATCCACACAAGGCACCCCTATTGTAGCCTCTTATACAGCCCTAGATATTTTAATTGATGAAAATCTTTCTTTCAAGTTACATATTGGATATATTACATATTATGAAGTTGAAAGTAAGGTGTTTTTTGTTTAATGCCAGGAAACGTCTTGTTGCTGCCACATTCTCACCTCTCCTGGATTATGGTGACATTGTTTATATGAATGTGTCTGCCAGCTGTCTGCAGATGTTGTCTATCATGGAGCACTAACATTCATTGCACTCTGTACTCTCTGCTCAATTGGCCATTATTATTCATACCTACACTTTTGCACTGGTATAACTTCATCAACAAATCCATCCTTGGAGTGCTGCCAACATATTTATCCAGCTACATGTCACGCAAGCACTGCAGTCACAGCGTACTCCCCCAGGCCTTCATTACCTTCCCATCAGTTTGACAAAAAGGCTTTCTTTTTTTCAGCCACCGTCAACCTGAAATACACTGCTGCAGGATCTACTGTAAAATTGTCCAGCTTGATCCCACTAGCACAGTGAATCCTCAAGATTAGGGAATCTGGCCCAACGGAGTCCGATGCAGTAACTCCACATAAAACACATCAAGGCTATATCACTTCCAGCAAACGTCATGGTGGACAACGAGGGGAAAAGGCTTCAGTGATCTGTTTAACTGAATATTATCTGTCATTGTTACTGACTTTATGAGTTTAGATAACAGACACTCGCCCTTCCTGTTATTATTACACACATGTCAACTCACCACACACACGTGCCTTGTTCACGGACTAATAACCGCTCTTGAGAAATAATAGGGAAAACACTAAGATTTCTTAAACAAATGGGTAACACTGACGTATGAAACTGCCAATTAGATTAACTGACTTGTTAATTGAAGGTGTTGAACGCTATTCCAGATTAACCCTTGGCAATGCTACTGATATTTGGCAGCCTTAACCTAGAAGTTATGCAAGCCGGAGAGGTAGAGAGTGAAAAACGTATCCTTTTTGTTTTGGAGCTCTCAAACAAATATCAGGAGAAGTAATGTCAACAGTCAGATGGGGCTACCAGGTGTGTCAATAGGCATATAGCTTACAAACTTAGCTAAATCCATGCTAACATTTATATTGATGTTTACTTGTACTGTACTGCGAAAAAACTAAAAAGCATGGCCAGTAGCAGAATTCTGCATTGCGTGGTCGCATAGTGCATACAGGAATGTAAATCGCAAATACATATATGTAAAATGTAGATGTGTGGTACTCACCCAATGGCACCCGTGCAGCTGAGGCATCAGGGTTGATCCAGAATGATAACCAGGACAAAACAACAATCAGCAGAGTTGGAGCATAAACTCCCATCAAGTAGAAGCCAACCTGCCGACGCAATTTGAAAATGACCTCAATGCAGGTGTAGTATCCTGGAAACAGAGAGCGCAGTATAAGAGCCATGTTGTGTTGTTTTATGTGATTCATTGGATGTGGGATTGCTTATTTCAGAAAACTCATTTATCAGCATAAAAACTCAGTAGAAGATGGACAAACAAGTCTTATTCTCTCAAATATCAGAGCAAAAAGAAGGTAATACTAATAACTAGAGTACTACACTTCCCAACCACCTCTCAATATAAACCCTTGTGTTGTCTTTCCGTCAAAACTGAATTGCGTTTTTTCATTGGTTTTTAACTTTTTTTTACGTTTTTGTCCCTTTTTTCAACACTTGACGCTTTTTTTCAATGTTTGTTTTCAACACTAACTTATTAACTTTAGTTTTACAGTTAGTTTTGGAATTTATGGTCAATGAACCTCATTTATAGGAAATTATACCTAATGATTGAGTTAAAAAAGCAGAAATTTGAATTATTTCAACTAAAATTAATAGAATGGATGTTGATGGATAATCACAGACATGTCAACTTTTACTCAATACTAGTTCAAAAACACTTCGATTTGTTTTTCAAATGCTATAAAATCATGTAAAATCATATGAAATCAATCATGTTATTTTTGGTAATTACAATTGGGTAATTAAAAAGAACATTGATGTAGGAAAATGGGTCAATTTGACCCGAGGACAACATGAGGGTTAAGCCTCAAGGGGCACATGTATACTGTAAATATATCAGTAAATGGAGTAATAGATGATTGCTATGCAATATCTATGCACCAAATGAAGACAACCCGACATGTTTTAAAGAAGTGTTCAGCCTTATCTTTGATAATAGCAGCAGGGTACGTGTGTCTGTGTCATGTACCAGACAGCAGACAACACCCCCAACAACAAGATCTAAGCCGTGCGTCAGAATGGGCAGAGCTTTCAATCATCATTGTAAAGACATATGAATACTCAAACGGCCGAGATTTCACATTCTAGTCCTTATTCACACATTGACCTTTAATTTAAACGCTTGTGTAGAAGCACATAGAATAGTAGACTGCAAAATATGACACTTCCAGATAACTCTAGTGCTGCTTGAATGGGATTTGGGTCATGTTGTAGAATGGCCTTAAAACCCCTTTACATCCTGCAGGACGTTTGTAGTGGCAGTTGTAACTTACATGGAACATTCATCCTTATGGTAGTGTTAGTGTCGATGCTTTAGTTATAACAATGTATGTATTGTGTATAATTATGTAACTCATAAATACTGTGCGGCTGGGGTGGTTCAGTGGGTAGAGCAGGCACACATACTGTATACTTCCAGGCTTATGCCTCTCTCTCTAACCTTTCTCACCTAGCTGTATTAAAGGCAGAAAAAGGCCAAATAAAAAGATAAATACTAACCTGTTCCTTTGTAGTACTTTGTGCAGTTCCCATATCTGATGTCCTCTTGTTTGATGTCGAACTGAGGGAGAGCAATCTCATCCATCTGAACTGGGTCAGACTGCCACATGAACACAAGATCACTGGTGGTATAGCCAACTAAAATATAAAAATGAAAATGAATAATCTATATGTTCAGCATCATCAGGCATTGGGTTCAAACACATTATTTGTACATTATATGCTAAGATTTTCATGTTCTTCTGAATTTCTTTTTAAATAGGCTGTATACAATGGACTGTATTTCTATAGTGCTTTTCTTACATAGTACAGGATCATTCACACACACGTTCACACATTGGTGGCTCAGATACACATTCACACACCGATGGTGCAGCGATTCAGGGTTCAGTGTCTTGCCCAAGACAACACTCTACCACCTGAGCCACATCCGCCCAAATTAAGTCACACTTCCTCTATGTGTGACTTCATTTTCTAAAAGAAATGTAATGCTCAAGATAATAGCAATGCTCAGCAAAATTTGGTTAACACCATAGGAACTTTATCCCAACCCTGTGCTCCGTTTGGGGGCGATATAGAGTTGCTAACAATGCGGTAGCCCAATTCTGCTGTACTTTGTTTGTTTTTTTCAAATTTTGAGAGTTTTCAACCATCCAAACCCCCTTAAAATTGCAATTGTGCATCAGAAAAATAATAATCTTTACAAGAACAATAGCTTTCTCGCAATTTAAAGTAATCAAATGTGTTTATCCTGGCTTTCTGAATGTTAAAAGTTGACTGTAATACTTGTCAAAAGTGGTTACTGTTTGTAATATCCAGCATCTGTGTGTGTGTGTGTGTGTGTGTGTGTGTGTGTGTGTGTGTGTGTGTGTGTACTTACAGCTCTCCATCTGCATCTTACACAGCTGTGTGTCCATTGGGAATAGTTTGAGATCCAAGGGACAGGACAGTGTCACAGACAGCCTACAAACACACACACACACACACACACACACACACACACACACACACACACACACACACACACACACACACACACACACACACACACACACACACACGCACACACACACAAACTTGCTACTTATTGCATTTTACATGTATCACTTGTTTACTCTAATTCATATCTTCTCTATATGCTGTCTTCTACGGCCATCTACGTCCAAAAGATAAATATCAAAAAATAACTATAATAACAATTTTGTGAAAAGTATTAGTTCTTATTTCATATGTATTTATATTCTTGCAATAATTTACTGTTTTTAAGTGTAACTCTAAATGTCTCTTGTATGGGCCCAGCTCTACAGCCACACTAAGCCACTCTGTGAAGCTACATTTATTGGGCTAAATCCTAACATGCTAACAACAGGTGTGGACCGGACCCACCGTCTGAAAACCCGACATTGACATGTGATGATTATAAAAGATACCAGTGGTCAACTGCAAAAGCAGCAGCTCTGTAGTTGGGAATGCAGAGACATATAATACAAAGAGGGAGATTGATAAAAAAAATATGGGTGTGTACCTCATACTGATTAATACATCTCCATTCCTGAAGATGAAGAGCAGAATGTTGTCCTGGGTGACATCGTGAAAGTTTGCGTTTTTCTCATTGGCAAAAAAAAGGTCTGGTTTCCACAAACACTGGAACATGTTGGGGTCAATAGTTAGTGCGTCATTCTTAAAATCTGTGGGAAGTCGCAGGCGAGGGTCGTTCCATCTCTGACGAAGAAATATGTTCACTCTGTAGTCCTGTAGAGAGAGACACATTTATCTATATATTTATCATACTATTTTCGTATCTATTGCTACTCAGACCTTAGACCTATATTAATATGACCATAGTGTGCTTTGATCAGTGTAAAAACAGATTATTTAACATTAGTGATATCTAGCATTAGCTGCACTATACAGACAGAAATGCACATGTTCACACTAAATCCAAGAAAAAAATATTGTGTTATGTGTCACCATAGTAGTTTCCTGGATGGACCCAAAGCTGTTAATGAAGATGTTCACCCTGGACTCAACTGGGATGCCTGAAACACACATACACACACAAGACAAACTTAAAGCGATATGACCCCAGACTGTTCAATTCTTTAACAGTAACATATCATTTTGAATTTACAAGCAGTAACAAATGCTGATGAGTGACTGTATTTGGGGAAAAACACCTTCCCCACTAGAAAATGCCACATGAATGCACTGAAGTGGTAGTACTTAAAGGTGTCCCACTTTACTACTAGGTTGTCCTCGGGTCAAAGTGACCCGTTTCAAAGTGTTTTATATCCGAAATATGGATTTCTTTCAACCAAATTGCCCATGATTCCACATTCTTCAGGTAAAATTAATGATTACTTTCATTGAATTTTATTTAATTTTTTTTTTTAATGGTTTCAAAACAGTATCTGGACTGAACTTTGACATCTACCCAGCTGTGATCCACTCAACATCATCTAATCTTAACTGTTAGTCAAAATAATTCATAATTTCTGCCTTTTTAACTAAACATGTATGTATAATTTAGGTGCACGCTGGAAAACAAACTATTTGTAAAAGCCTCCTTTAGTGTGGGAGGAGCATTGTGGATCCAGAAAAGAAGCGGGCAGTGGAAGAGTGGCTTCTATAAGCGTTTTATCCAGGACTATAGTAAGGCTTTCTCTCCACTCACCAGACTCAGCTCTGGTATTGTGATTTTATTTTGGTTACCTGAGGCAGCCTTCAGGTAGGCAAGGGCCCACAGCCCTTGAATGCACCCAGGAGACCTCTAACCGACTGGCTAGTGGCACAGGAACCCAATATATTAGCCCATCCCTGTTGAAAAAGTCATTAACACCACTGCTGTCGAACTCATGAAGCTTCATCCTACCTTCCACAATTCTGAACTCAAGCCAGGTTGTTTCAGTTCTCTCTACCTTGCTTTTTCTTTGAATAAATTGTGAAACACCTGTCAGAGTCTGCAGCTTGTAGTGACTGCTGGATAACAGTTGGGATTTGTGAGTCGTGAGGACCTGTGCCGAGCAGTCTGAAAAACACTTGAATGTTTCTTTTCCTTTCTGCCATTGTTCTGTCTACTGTGGTATTTCCGCAAAGGCAACATTTATACTTTATATATGAAATCAGATTAAAACCTTATATGCTTGTTTGTAATATCATTATTCACAATATCTTTTGTGAATCAGACCATAAAACAGTGCACACTTCATTATGCTATCAGCAGTGATGGGAATAACGGCGTTATAAATAATTTGACAATAAAACTTTAACTCCACAATAACTAACTCCACTAAGTGCAACCTGCACAATTGGTTTATTTACATATTAGCATACTATTTAAGCAGTTGCACATTTATGTATTCTCAACTTGTATATATTTAAATATTTGTTCTTGTATTTTATCCAATTATTATTTCATGTATATTGTATCCTAGTATTTCATTTATATTTATATTCTGTGCTGTGTGACTGATTTTGCTGCTGCAACACTGTAAATTCCCATTTTATTGGGATCAATAAAAATCTAATTACTTTTTAAAAGTAACTTGCCCAACAGCTCTGGATATCAGCTCTGTGAATTCGCCCATGAGTGTATTTTGTTAGCCTTCCTTAGCAAAGTGAATGAACTCCTAGGCACTTTATAGCTAATCCATCTTATGCTATTGGCTCATATTGATTGTTTTCAACATGGAAACCCTGAAGATTTATCAGATGTGCTACAAGTCGACGCTCAGAGTCCCCTGGACTATGCTTTACAGGCTGAAAGATTGTTAAAAGCTGCAGATTGGACTCAGAACTCTAAACCAAGGTACCACACATGTTGTTGCTCTTATTTATTATAGATTTTATTTTTAAAACAGCATACAAAACAGTGTTCCTCCCACCTGAACACCCTCACTTGCCACCACTTACTCAGACAAAAAGATAACATAATAACCCTTATTTTAATACAAAAAAAACAAATGAACAACTGTAAACCAAATAAACATATGTATCTGTGAAAAACAGTAAGCCCATAGTATACTCCCCTCCTGTTACGGGAGCACAGGAGGACTCGAGCACGGCTCAGAAAAAGGATGTATTTAGGGAAAAAAGGGAAAAGGGGAGTGGGACGCAGAGGACCAGAGGCTGGGCAGATCTCGGGAAGGCGACTGGGAGCCGAGGAGGAGACACGGGAGGTGAAGCGTGGAAGAACCGGGAGCTTGAGCTAAAGAGGAGACACGGGCACAGGGAGCAGAGATGGAGGCTGATGGAAGCAGGGTGCCGTAGGAGGAGGACCAAGAGGTGAAGCCAACTAACCGGAGGAACGGGCGTGAGGATGGTACAGCATAACCGGAGAAACGATCAAGTGAAGAGTGGAGTGCGAGCCGGGGGAGATATACTGTTGGGGACGGTTGATGACAGGCAGGTGTGAGCAGGGGGAGCACTTGATGACTGATGACCAGCAGGTGTGCACAGTCAGCTGGCGTCATCAGCAGAGAGGGAGAAACCAAACACAGCAGGGAAACAGGACAGGCCAACAGAAAATTCAGAAAAATAGTCGGCCAGCTGGACCCCAACCGTAACACGTCCACAGTACATGGTTTCTTAGGAGCCCTCCAGAAAGTTCTTTACCCCATTTTGTAGTATAGCCATTCAATATTGGAAACCATTTATATGACTTCTCAAATGCAGCCACCATAGCCATATCATAAGCTCACTTTTGATCTGACAGCACCGCTTCAGTCTTCCACCCTCTTAAATAATCTTTCTGGCTATCATTAAACTAGTCTGGACCCAGCATCTTATGTGTTAATCCATCCTGTTTAGGATTGACCTATCTCCATGAACAAATAATCTTGGGCTGAATGGAATCTGGGTCCCTGCAATCTCACATAGGATATCATGTATCCCCGTCCAAAATTCCTGGACGTTATCGCAGGACCATGAAGTTCTTGGCCGTCCTCTGTCTTACATTTCCAACAATTTAATGTGCCAATCCAAGTCTAAAGAGTCTGGACAGTCTTACATATTCTGTCCCATTCCTCATCATCCAGAGTTATATCCAGATCCCTTTCCCATGTCTTCATGTGGGCTGACCAGGATCCATCCCCCAGGTTCTGAATATTATATTTTGTTAGGCCGATAAAACGTTTTGGATTACCCTGCTTCCAAGCTTTGCATCTGGCCTGAAACAGAGGGTTTTCTTTATTTTAGTTTATGCTGGATAGTGTGTGTGCTAAACATCATGACACAAATATCATGGCCCCCAGGTAGTTGCCTACTGTGCCTAATGGTAGAGTCGGCTCTTGATCAAGTTAGAAAGTCCCCCTGGATCTGATTGGTTGTTTTCATTTGGGTTGAAGATGACGTTAAAAGATGAATTTAGCAAGTTAGCTTTGCTAAATTCAGTAATGTACCAAGATTTAAAAAAACGTTGAACCCATCCCTAAATTGAAAATATATAACACACATAAATGTACTAGTTGGTAATGCGTGGCCACAGTCTTTCTGAAAGGAAAATGTCATCACATACCTGTGTAGTTTGTTTATTACCTTGAAAGTTAGGCCTTATTCTTGCGTCATAGCTGGCCATCAGACGGTTCAAGATGTTGGAGGTGGCGTTCGCTGGAACATCGGCCAAATCTTCTGGGGTCAATTGGCTGTTAAATAGGATGGAAAACAATTAACAATTATTAACAATAATCTGAAATGCTATGCTTTCTTCTGGGAAATCTGGGAAATGGAAAGGAGCCAGAAATAAATCATTATTTAACTCTAGAACCACCATGTTAACATGCATGTAACTGTCACTATAAACCCCTTCACCTATTAGTTCATGACTTTTCCTAAATGGGTTTAATAATCATTTAGTTAGTTATGGGGGGTGGAGGGTGGTATAAAAAGAAAATATGAACATTTTTACCCCCCTTATAATAACAGGTGTATTTTGCTGTGCTCGGCAATCACACCGCAGTCGGTAGCCTAGCAGCGCTAACTGTTGACACGAGGCTGCAATCTCACAAGCTAGAGCAAAGTTTCTATTCACAAAACAGGCAACAGTCTCCAAAAACTCTGCCAGGCAGTAGACAAAAAGTAAATCAGGCAACTGTATCCAAAAACGCTGAACTCAGATACAGGTCAAAAACACAAGCTCACAGAGAAAAAAAGCTGGACCAATAAACTCAAAGGTATAAGACGAACTGGCAGAAGACAAAGAGCAGGGGAGAGAATATGTACACATGAGGGAGGAGGGGAGGCAATTAGAGACAGGTGAAGGACATTAGGGCTGGGAAGGTAGACAAAGACAGAAAGGAAAGGGACTCAAACACACGGTTACTATCAAAATAAAACAGGAAGTGAGCAAAGTACAATGAATGTAATAAAAAACATGAGTGGTAACTAGGCAGCGGGAACTGGGCCTGACAGTACCCCCACCTCTAGGACCGACTCCTGACGCCCAAGGCCCATTTGGGGGCTGTTTGTGAAATCCCCAAATGAGGTTAGGATCCAGGATATTGCTGGCCGACTCCCATGACCTCTCCTCAGGTCCACATCCATCCCATTTGACCAGATAAAACAACCAGCAACTTTTTGACCGTGTTGGCCGGTACAATTCTCCATGCGCAGTGGGAGGTTTCGGGTAGCCAGCCCACTTGACAACGTGGTGCCTCGGCACGATGTTGGTCAGCCATCCTCTTGTAATGTGCCAAATTTCTCAGATCTGGCGGGTCCAAGTGCGCCTACACCTGCGGACCAGAGCAACAGCTGATGGAACAACCACCTCCTTCTCCAGCAGAAAATAAGGGAGGCTGGTAGTCATAGACGCATTGGAAGGGGCTAAAGCCGGTAGATACACAAGGTACGGTGTTGTGGGCGTACTTGACCCAGATTGATGATGGATTCCAGGAACCAAACAGCACAGCCCCTTCTCAAGCTCTTGATTAAGACAAGTTAAAACGGAAATGCTTGGAAAAAAGTGTCCACCTGGACACAGAGTTTAATCTCTTGGCAGAGCGGAGATATTCAAAGATCTTGCGGTCCATCTAGATAAGGAACAGCAGCTCCACCCCCTCCAGCCTGTGACACCACTCTTCCAGGGCCAACTTAATAGCCAACAGCTCCATCTTCCCAAAGTCATAAGTTCTCTCTGCAGCCCACAACTTCCTGGAAAGGAAGGCACAGGGGTGTAATTTTTGATCCCTTGGTTCTCTCCCACTCCCACATGTGAAGCGTCCACCTTGACGAAAAATTATGATCAGGGGATGACAGGGAGAGTGGTGCCACAAAACATCTTGTGTGTATTCAATTTGTGATGAGCCCGGTAAACTGACTTCTAATGAGTTACCTAAAAAATGGATGAAAATGAACCACTGCTTCAAGAAATGACATTTTTGTGTGACTCAGGAAATTTGTCTCGTCATGTAAGTAACTTTAACAAATGTGCTGATTTTAACCTAAACCACAATCTTTTTCTAATCCTAAATAAGTAGTTTTGTTGTCTAAACCTATTCACACTGCAAACTTCATTTTCTGACCAAAAATTGGGATTCAAGCTATTAGTAAACCAGCTTCAGGGCACATTCAGACCAAGGAGAGCAATTTGGTGATATACCGCAGGGTTGTGTGGCGGTAGGAGTGACACTTATGTTATTTGTTGTGTTATAAGTAAGTAGATATTTCACAATTGTTGGTTTCTGTCAGTTCATTTATAGATATCGACATTACAGACCGCATTTCACTTTACATGTGTAAAGCCCTCCTGACATCATGCTCAAAAGGAAGATAGGTGTGATCGGTGCACCCACCTCTGGGGTCCGAGGGTGTTTTTAGACAATGATGATTTTGGCATGCTCTAATTTTGTCAGTTTGAACAATTCTAAGCAGTATTTTTAAATTACCGTGACTGTATCTACAATAATATCTAACTAAAATCTAGGGATGTCACAAGAACTGATACCTCGTTACCAAGTTGATAACAAAATTCTGATAATGCATCGGTCATGTATTGTATTAGATAGGTCACATGTCTATTTAACAGGAAGCAACGAGAGAGTAAAGAAGGAATAGCCTGACGGCATGTGGCTGTAATAATCGTGTTAAAGCACTTAACGAAGAAGCTCCATGTGGTGATTCAATTCAGAATGCATCTAATTCAGTATTAGGTTGGCACACAACAATGTTGACGAGGATGTCGGACCTTTTGAAGAGAAAAAAAAGTGCAGCTAAGTGAACGTGAGTGAGTTAACGTTAGCAGAAAAGTTAGGACACGGTGGCTGACATTGTTTGAGTTATATGCATTTGGAAAAGGACAAATTATTAATTATGCTACGGATGTCACAAAACAGAGGAAACAGGCTCTACTTTTTCACCTTGCTGGAACAGAGGTTCAGGATATATTTTCAACATTACCACACTGGCAATGCAATCCTGATTAAATGTACGTCAGACTATGTAGAGCACTAGAGGTAAATAGGTGATATCGGCGGTTACAGACATCAAAAACACATCAATCAGAACTCTATCATCCATTAGAACTCTAGAGTCATGAGAGATAACTACATTTGCAGTACACAACGGAGTATAAGTACAAGAGACTGATATTTGGTGTATTATCAGCCAGTGAGCAATACAAACATGAGAGAGCCAATGCTTTAGCTGGCATGGAGGGTGTGGAAAACATCTTAGATGATGTGACATGCATCAGACCAGGAAACACATGGCAAGAGACTTTCAGAATGTGGACTAACAATGAATCCAGAAAAATGTCAGTTCAACATGGACCGACTGATATTCATGGGGATCCGAGAAGCTTCCTGGGACTTGTTGGTTACAGTAGTAGGTTCATATCACAGTTTGCAGAGCCACTAAGACGTCTGACCAGAAAAGACACTCAATTTGACTTTGGACCAGAACAGAAAAAAACATTTCAAGCTTTAAAGGATGAACTGTCTAGAGCTGGTAGCCCAGCCTACTTTGACAAGGAAGCACCAACCAAGGTAATAGCAGATGCGGACCAGCGTGGAGAGACGGTACCTGGACCGGACAGACTGTGAGCGGAAGTACTTACAGACAGAGCGTCAAGCCTTACTCCGGTGAAGGCTTATAAGAGGGAGGCTACATCCATGTTTGTATGGCAGGAAGTTTGATCTAGTTACAGATCATAAGCCGTTGGAAGTTATATACAGTCAGCGATCCAAACCATGTATAGACTGATGGGTCCTCAGACTGTAACCATATGACTTCAGACACACAGATACACATTACACAGTAAATAATATGCATCAATTGCAAATTAACTGTGTGTAGTGGGATCCATAGTCCTACGGGATTTTTTCATAGTGCTGCAAAATCTACATGCACAAGCACTTGAACATGAAGGATACTCTGGAATAGTCGGAACCAAACAACACCTTAGAACCAAGGTTTGGTGGCTTGACGTGGATAAAGCAGCCGAGAGATATTAGATGTGAAATTGTAGCTAGACCAGACCCAACAGACCATCCCCAGCAAGATTTTGCAATAGATTTGATAGGACCACTGCCAACCAATCCCTATGTACTTGTAGTAGTAGATTATTACAGTTGAATAATTTTGAGTTTCATGTTCTGACCTCTACAACAAAAATCATCAACAGTCTTGGATCAGTCTTCAGCAGACATGGACTACCTGTTACCTGCAAATCAAACAATGGAACATGGTTGAAATCTGACTTATTTAGGAAATACTTTGAAAATAATGGAATCAAACGTGAGGATGACAGCGAAATGGGCTCAAGCTAATAAAGAAGTGGTGCGACAAAATTCATCGCTTCAAGCAGAAGGACTAGTAATAAAAAAAACATTCCCTTACCCATTGTGACAAACTGTTTTGCTAGTATATAGACATCAGAAAAGTCATTTTGTTGCATTCATTTAAAGCACAACACCATTTAATCATACGGACTATGACAAAATTAAATAGAAGGATGAGTGTAACAATTAAGTTAAAGATTGTATGCACAACCACGTATTTACTATGCTATACTGTACATTGTGCGTTTGACTGAATAAATGATAACCATACAGCAGTTGAATATGTATTTTCATCTTTTGAATAAGAAAAGGTGCACATAAGAGAAAACAATAATAATGCTACGTTTTATTCTACACTGTCTGTTTTAACTTACCCATCAAGTTTAATTTCTGTAAATATTTTTAGTAAATACATGACAAATTTATACTAAACTGACCCCAGAGGGTTAAAGGTACAAAATGTTTCATTTCTGCATTAAATGTCGAACTACTTTACCTATGTGCAGGGGCAAAAATACAAAACAAATGTAGGCTTTATACAAAAAAATTGTTTGACTAGACACTAGAGAACAACTACAGTAGGCTGAAACTTCTGTATAATAGACATTATTGACTTGGAATGAACATGATTTGTCTTTAGGGGATATCTTGGGTGTACTAAAGCGTAGTTTAATGTACAATACAAACATTCCTGCTCTTATGTCATCTCCTTTTGTTATTTCTTAGCCTAGGCTTGCATAGCGGAATCTCCACAGCTCTGAGAAAAGTGGCTGAGTGGTCAAATACATGTAAAATACATGAACTACTCGATTCAGTTATATTTTCCTCATAGATTATACTTGATTCCACCCACAACCCATCCACTGTTTATCAAAACGTTTATTTTTATGACTCAATCCACGGATTTAACAGCTAGTGGTTATGGTCATAGATGTGTCAGGGTGTGATTTGTGAAGATAACAGAGTGGGAGGGGGGTGGGGGGGTGGGGTTTGATCATGCACAAAACAAAACACAAGAATTAAACCCCCCTTCCAATACCATGGATATAGAGCCACTCGGCCAGCCATGCCAAAAACACTCATGAACTTCAGTGTGCAATGGAAAATAATTTCAGAATGAAATAGCACAACGTGGTGTCAACATACAACACAGAGCTTTCAAGCCGAGAAGCAGAGTTCACTATGTCACTAGGAAATGCTTTTCCTTTTCTCAGGAATGTTTTAATCCCAATCTGATTTTTTTTCCCTAAACTTTACTAAACTAAACTTTTAACTAAAAAGACCAAACTTTAACACTTTTTAAGTTACTTCCCGATGCTATTTGCAGCGGTTTAGTCCAGAGTTTAGCACCGCCCAAGACGATTATGATTGGTTTAAAGAAGTGCCGATAAACCAGAGCAGGTTTTTCTCCCATCCAGGAACGTTGTGTGGACTAGCCAGACCCTCCTCCACAGCACTGTGAAGGAAGGTCTGGCAATGGGAGATTACATGAGAAGCAGCTTGACAGCTTGACAGCGTTGTTAGCTAACACTTCACTTAGCTAACATTAATTATCACGTGAATTATCAATGCTAACTTTTTGCACTAACGCTATCCATTTGCTGTCATACATTGACTATGATAAACATGTCTTTTTATTTTTTTTAATTTATCTGACAGGGACACTGCACAGGTTCTTAGCAGTACCAGAGTTAGCCATATGCTAATTTTCATCTGTAGTCCCTGGGCAGGAAACAGAGAATCCCATATCTGTAAGAATGGAAACCTAACACTGGACAACAATCAAATTTCACAGTATTAAAACTCACAACAGCAAATAACCACAACACAAAAACAGCAGTCCGACAGTCACTGCCCAATGTGAGTCAAGAGCAGATTTTAGTCGTGCATGCGTCAGTTTGCGACAAGTAGCATACAAGATGCTAACGAGAGACTTCTGTAATGTCAACACAGTAAAAATTGACCTACTTAATGAAGTTGGTTCACTGCTGGCTACAAGTTAGCATCAATCACAACAAAGGCTGTCAGTTGAATGGTGTTTTGAGCTAACGTTAGCAATTAATCAATCAAAGATAGCTACAACGTTTTTTGAAATGACTGCTAGTTTAGCTACAAGCTAGAAATCAAACACAACAAAGGCTGTCACTTGAATGGCGTTTGGAGCTAACGTTAGCAAACAATCAATCATAGATAACGTTTTTGAAATCTTCTGTTATTGTTTGTAATAAGAAAACTTTATTATTTCATGGATTTCACAAATTTCAGTATGGCGGTTATGCCGTAAACCATTTATATCTAAGCATATGCAACTCAAATCTGCACTCGCCTCACATTGGGCAGTGACACCAACAACCACAACATGAAGACAACACTACAACAACAATACAATTTCACAACATTAAAACACCACAACAATAGTACCAACAATAAAATCACAACATTAAGACACCACTACAACATTAAGAAGTTTGGATGTATGAGTGATGCAACATGATTGGGTTGATTACCGCCATGATTTCATCTTTAAAGCCGTTACAGTTGTGTACTGTGACGTTAGTTAACGTTACTTACCACCAACCATGTTGCCAGTGAGTCTCGGCCATGGATGTATAATAATTCCATTGATGGAGCCGTGACCTTTCCAGTGCATGTCTCTATGGCATGTATGTGTGAGTGGGCACACGTACAGCAGGGTGGGGGCTTCTTCTTCATTGGTGTTTACTTGGGGCAGCGTCGGAAGACGTGTACAAATATTTTTTTGTTCATATAAAACTGTCCCGTAAGTATAAATCCCGTAAGTGACCCTGCGGTGGAGAACTTTCCGACCTGTGTTGGATAACCGCTGTTGTAATCACCATTTATGGTATATGTGTATTTCTTTTAATGTTATTAGTTATCTTATTGCCTGGAGAGCTGGATTGCTTTGTTTTTTATTGACATTTTTAAAACTATAACTCTACATCTATCAACATTTATTTAGGGGTTATCATGGTATTCATTCCTTTTTTTTTCAATATTATTTCGGTCTTATCACCTGTGACATATTACAGTATGCTGTAAGACAGAACAATAGGATAGGATATGAGCCATTCAAATGAGGACATTCAAAGCCAATATCCCAGGATGCAATGCAGGCATTCATATCAGAGAATCGGACAGCAATCACCGTGTCTTTAAGGACACGTTGCTCAGTTTTGTTCCATTAAGTTAATGAGCGGAATGCTTCGGAGGTGACGTCAGTCGGTGGGCGAACAAGTCCACCTACCCACCTCGGAAGAACTACAAATATACTAGCATTGTAAAAGGTGCTGGGGCGCATCTCCAGTAGGAGTTATAGTTTTTAATTATATTGGTATATTTCTCATAAGTAGAAGTTGGGGTCCAGAGCTTTCTACAACAGCTGGTCCTATGTGTGTAGCACCTTCTGGTGCTAAATGACAAGCTTTCAAACATGTACTGGGTTCAAGGTTCAGAGGTCAACCTTTCAAAGCCGGAGTAATGTATTCTCTTCAGACTGACATATGTTATGCTCCAGGTTGAGACCTTTCCAATGATGTGTTCGCTATAGTCCTACGACATTTTATATATATATAAATATCATGGAGACTTTGCACAGTCCACAGAGGGACATTTGCCTTGAATTCAAATGCTTCACACATAACACTTGACACATTGTTTTATCATACAGCTGACATATACTTACAATAAAAAACATAAACAAAGGGATATGTAGCCAGACTGAAGCACATCACAGCCACAATCTATGGCTCATCTTTCACTAACAGCGACAAGAATGACGTTATTGTACAACCCCTGCAGACTCAAGCAACATTATTCAAAGATTTAACCCTCCTGTTGTCCTCAGGTCAAATTTGACCCCTTTAAAAAATGTCTATATCTGAAATATGGGTTTCTTTTTAACCAAATTACCACAAAAAATGGATCGGATTCCATACAACGTTCTTTGCAAATACAATCGATCACTTTTATTCCTCTGTAATTCATAATTTCTGCTTTTTTAACGCAGATATTAGGGATAATTCTGCATAAACGAGGGTTATTGACCATGAATAACAAAAAGTAGTGTAAAATTAGTGTTATAATAAGGTGGTCAGTGAAAACTAAGAAAAGAAGTCTGAAAAAAGGACAAAAATGTCAATTTGTTGTCAGTTCTTGCTTGAAATGATAACACACACTTTGAACACGGGCCTCCCAGCCAAAGGTGTTGTCCATATGAACACCAAGGAGCCCATTGATTGGTTCATCATTTATGACCTCTGATACCCTCTGACCCACGTCACAACCAACTGCTCAGTTTGGGAAATGGTTGAATGAGATTGTTGGCATGGCGCCACTGCACAGAGGGCTCTATTTCAGCAGAATAAGCAAAAGTGTGTGTGCAGTAGGCTGAGGTAGAAGTGTGCAAAATTGTCAAAACACGTTACATACGCTACATACATCTTACTCTGTAAACAAAAACCTCAAAAAACAATCTGGGTATCCTTTAAATTTCCTGAAAAATGTTCCTTAAACTAGTCACTAGACTCAGTAAAGGCAACAAAGGTTAGGATGGCTTTAAGCTGTGACCACAGTGACTGACATGAGGATCCTCTTCTGAATATAATAACTAAAATGTAGGGATGAGCCAGATAAGGTACGGATAAAGCACTTTTGCCGAGTACAAGTATTATACGAGTAATGCGAGTCAATATCTGTGCTCGGATTGAATAAAACTCCTCATTGACTGTGTCTGCGTTCTGTGATAGGCTAGTCCCAGCGCCAGTCACAGCGCCCCTCCCCTACACTATTCTGGGATAGGCTAGTCACAGCGCCCCTCCCTACACATGTACAGATTCCTTCTGTTGTTGTGTCCGGCCGGCTCTGCTCACTCACACACACTCAGAACACGGAGAAGTGAACACAGCTCTGTCCCTCTCCCACAGTCACTCAGGTCCGCGGGTCTTTCCCGTTAACATTTAGGGTTTCAAGCTTCAGGTTTGTTTTTTTACTTCGGTCGACTTAGTAACCAGTAGATTTCTGGATTTTTTATTTTTTTTTTAAACTGCCTGCTGGCTCTAACCAATTCTTTTGAGTGTCTGAAAGTTTCTTGCTGTATTTTATAAAAAAATTAAAAGGCAGTTGCGGTATAAATAAATAAGATTACAAATTAAGATACACACAAACACATTCCAACCCCCCCCTTCTTTCTTTCTTTCTTTCTTTCTTTCTTTCTTTCTTTCTCTCTCTCTCTCTCTCTCTCTCTCTCTCTCTGTATCCCTTACTCACTCACAGACACACTCACAGACACACACACAGACACACACTCACACATACCTGGTGTGGAAATAAAAAAAAATGAAAAAGAACCCCCAAACAAAAAATGATCACACTGATTATAAAGAATTTCAAAGTTAAAAAAAAGAAAGTTATATTATTGAGTATGAAATCTCTTGTTCATTACATTTTACTTAATAATTGCAACCGCATGTGTTGTATTCATTGTTGCAAAATTGTTCGGTATATAGTTTGTTTGTTACCATGACAACACCATTGATCTGAAGCTCAATGCTGATGCTGTCATGGAAATAGTTTTCTAATCAGGAATCAACCCATATCAATTGCATGCTTAAAATAACATACCGTTTAAAGCCCCGCCCATTTCAAGACAACACAACCCACTTCCGGGTTAAACCCCGCCCACTTCCGGGTTAGGTCACGCCCAGTCCGAGTACAGATACGGATACAGATAATTCATGTGGTAAACAGATACAGATACAGATAATGCTGTACTCGCTCATCCCTACTAATATGTTAGGCCTACCATAAATTATTTCAAAGAAGTCGTTCATTTAAAACACATCATAATGCAGTGTAATGTTGAATCTAACCACACATAAATATGCAAATGTTTTTCCCCTTTGGTCTTTGCTACTAACATCCATCAACCGCAAAATTAGAAAATTAAATAAAATAAAATGAAAATGCTTCTCTTTGTAAATAGTTTATTTTTTTGTTTTTCACAACAGTACATGTCGAAAGAAAGGCAAAACCCTAGACAGGCTCCAGTATGTCCAAAATTCACCCGCCAGGGTTCTCACCCACACCAAGACCTGGCAGCATATCCCCCCAACCCTCATCCACCTTCACTGGATTTCAAGTCCTGTATCTCCTTTCCAACCTCCTCCATCCATACACCTGACCCCAAAACCTGCAGTCCTAAGACGCTGGCCTGCTCTCCATCCCCCACACCAGACTCTGTACCTTTGGAGACAGAGCTTTTAGTGTTCCAGCCCCATCCCTCTGGAACACCCTCCCTGCAGATATGAAATGCTACATCTCTGGACATAAAAAAACTCCTGAAACACCACCAGCCTCCAACCTCCTTTAGCTTAGCCACAGTAATTCTGTAAAGTGTCCTTGGGTTTCTTGAAAGGTGCTATATAAGTACAAGTTATTATTATTACTGATTCCGGTGCCTAGGGAAATCTCCTGGATGAGAGGTTAGCTGTGGAGTTGGGATGCAATCTGGAGCCTTTGGAGAGACCCATCCCAGCGCTTGCCAAGGTAATCCACAAGACCTCTCCTTTAACCCTGGTTCATCTCTGGCCTGGTCTGGACTGGTCTCTCAACTGACAGGAAGATTGTGGGCTGGAGCTTACTGTGTCACTATTTCCCCAGCCTTGTCTGGTTGTCCCCGATCTGCATGCAGACCACCACTCACTACCCTGACTGCCTGTCTCTACACCCAGCTTCCATTTTGGAGTTTTTCATTTTTGCAATACAGTGAACCCTCGTTTTTCACGGGGGTTACATTCCAAAAAGAACCCGTGATAGGCGAAATCCGTGAAGTAGTAACCTTTATTTTTTTTACAATTATTATACGATGAAATGCTCCATAATACATTGAAACCAAAGAACAAAACCTTTTTACAGGCCCAAGCATTTGTTTAACAAATAAATGTACTGTATAAACATTTTTTTACAAATAACTACTGTACTGTAAAATAATAATTTTAATAATAATCAATACGAACTGAAGGCTTCAAATTGCGGCGATCAGCATCGCCCCCCCCGCGACCAGAGTCATTGGAACGGGAGAAAATGAAAAATAATTACGAAAAAAATACAAAGTACAGTAGGAAAAATAGTGACTCAGGTGTATTTCCCTGCTCTTCTGACTGAGCCGCTGCATCCTGACTCCGCTCTGTAGCGTTTTTTTCTTCTAAAGCCCGCGGTGCAGGTGTCTTTTTTCGAGAGAAGAACATAGTTATCGGTAGTTGTTGTCGCTCTTTTTTCTTCTGAGCAAAAAGATTCTTATAAACCGACATGCCACCATTGATTATGTTTGCAGAATGCAGAACACAATGCACGATGCAAATCCGTGAAGCAGCGAGACCGTGAAAGGTGAACCGTGATATAGCGAGGGTTCACTGTAAACCGTTTAAACCAGACCAGTGTGCGTTGTGGGTTCAGCAGCGGCGGCACGTGGCCCGGCGAATCCAGTGCGCACACTTTCCCCTTCCCTGGAGGTGCTGGCCTCACACGGGTCCCCCCCTCTCCTCCTCCTCGGGTTGGCCTGGGTCTCCCTCGCGCCAGACTTCTCAGGTTCTACATTTTCTGACAATAAATTACATTACAGCAGCTGGTTTAGGAAGCATATTGTGCGTAATAATATACACTGAATGTATATATTTTTTTGTAACTGGTGTGTAAATGTGTCTGTTTGAGTCGTGGTATATTTAGGTATATATATTTCATACTTACCAGGAGTAACCAACATGTCTGAGTTCCTCTCACATGCTCGCAGGATTCCTGAGATTACTACTACTACTAAATAATTGCAGCCACCTTTTGATTCTGTGCTGTGAGTGCCGGAGTTCGCGACCCCTCACCTGTAGCTGCCACACTTAGTTGATGCGCTGACACTATTGGTTTCCACTTTCAACACGGACCTTTTTTTTCCTGACAAGGTCCGGTTCTCTGAACCTGCTGCATTCATAGTCCCAGTGACAATTTGCCACTCTGACAATTTTATGTTGTTGCTTATACCTGATGACAGACCTCCAAAAATAGTCTTTCCTGCCTCCATCTCAGCACCTTGGTCTCACAGTCTGAAATTTTATTTGCATAGTAATTTATGGGAGAAGGCAATGCAGGGTCAGTGGCTCTTTCACGTATTTCATGTTGATTGTAATGTATAAAGGAAAGGTGCCCAGGACCTGGTGTAGCCCAGTTTTGTAAAAAATTCCATCCATAGTCTTTTTTGGCATAGTTTTTAAGACATGAGGCCCCAGGTCAGGTGTATTTAAGTTAAGATTTTTGCTCATGTTCAAAACCGAATGAATGAAATCTTTATTGATTATAAAATATAAAGACAACCAAAAAGGAAGGTTACACCTATTAGAACCATTGGAAAAGGGATAGGAAGAAGCCTAGGAAGTCCTACCTCCAGTCCACCATATAGATCACAATCCAATCCAGAAAAAATGATACAAAAATACTACTCCAATTTATGTCATACTCTTTCAAGCTATAAGCAAAAAAACAAGCACCATTTACACTCTCTGTTCTCACATCTGGATTTTCAAAAATATAGTAAAACAATTATGTTTATACATTGATCTATCCGTCAAGACTATTCCACAAAACCACACCACAAATCAAAATACATACTTTGAAAATTGATCCAATCATACTGCTCTTTCAGATGTAATCCCAGGGTGCAAAGCTCCTACAGTTCTTAAAGGGACATACACGCATGTGGAACAAACTATATATTATATCTGGGTAATGATAATATAGTATTAATATTGTAATAACATGATAATAATGGGGTAATATATGTAGGAGGAACTGCAGGAGCATTGCACCCTGAGATTTAGTCAGGAAGTTGAATGTGAGCAGGAAGCCTCATGGTTTGTGTTATCTCTCCCTACTATCCGCTTCAATCTTTGACGTTCCATGCCTCTGTTAGCATTCTCAGTATGTGAAATGGATGCTGACATACTGTTCTGATAGCTCTGTTAATTACTGTCAGAAAGTTTGATGTGCAATATGTATATTTTGATGATAGCTCATATTAGACTGACGGTATGCTTCATGTAATTATATTGCTGCTGGTCAGATTGCACAGGGTTACGTGCATGCAGGACAAGACACATTTTGTGGTCATTTTAGAATAACAGAGGTGATGCGATTACCTGGAAACTACCAGAAGCATTTCCAGGTAATATCTACACCTCTGTTATTCTAACATTACCAAGTAATTAACCCTTGTGTTGTCTTCCCGTCAAAATTGAAAATCAACAATTTTGGTGACACTTTTTATGGGTTTTAACTTTGTCTTATGTTTTTGTCCCATTTTTCAACACCCACTCCCTTTTTTTCAATGGTTGTCGCTTTTTTTTGACATTTTCAACACTAAGTAACTTAACTTTAGTTTTACAGTTATTTTTGGAATTTATGGTCAATAAATAAGAAAATTATACCTAATTTTAAGTTAGAAAAGCAGAAATTAGGAATTATTTAGACTAAAATTAAAGGAAAGTATGTTGATGGATAATCAATTTCAAATGCTATAAAATTGAATAAGACACCTCAAAATTACCTATCAAAATCACCCCAAAGAGCATGTGGAATCAATCATGTTATTTTGGGTAATTACAATTGGGTAATTAAAAAGAACATTGATATAGGAAAACGGGTCAATTTGACCCGAGGACAACATGAGGGTTAAATAGAAACAGCTAGTTTTGCATTTTGCACCACTGATTCATGGTTTTTACACAGAAAATCCCAGACGTGTTTTCAGGTAAGAAGTCACAATCCCATTGGCTAACAGTACTCTAAGACACTGGTGCGGCGTAACTTTAAAACATCCTGAAACACGAAAATTACTGCTTTCCACCGCAACTCTGGTTGAAATAAGTCAGCGCCTATGCTTGTGCCAAAACTTTCATTTTAGAAACAATTTGCTGGAAGCACCATGGATCTTATGAAAACATGCAGGTGTGTTTATTAATGTAGTAACTGCTAATGCTTCAACTGTGTTACGATATAAATGTGAGCTGATTAGAGACCGCCGTGTCCTATTAATTACTGTGAAGGCACCGCTGATCAAGGTGCATGGTTGGTATGTTGTGTTGAATATTGTAGCTTGTGAACCTATAAATGCTACATTGAATAATTGAAAAAAGGCTCTGTTGAATACACCCTGTCCTGTGTGACCCGACGGAGCTGTGTTCATTTCCGTGAAGAATCAGCTGTTTAGCTTGAAAAATGAACGTGATCTTGTTCAGAAAAAATCTCAGAGTCTGTCCTAACTTCACGTTAGTCCAGACATGGGTGAACGAGAGGACTGGTCACTATTGATAATCAAGATCCAAAGTGTCTTTCCTTTCTCTAAAACATGCTTTCCTCCCCTCTTGGACACTAACCTAACATACACATACATTCACCCCGGACACGCATACACGTGTTATGAACAGCTAACAGTGTTAGCCTTGACAGTCAAATACACACACACACATGCGTTAGCTAAAACCATCCAGCCATCCATCCATTTCCGTGCGCTTATCTAGTATTGGGTTGCGGGGGCCCCAAACTTTCCTTTCCCAAGCTGTTTCCCGGCCAGGTTGGAGATATAATTCCCTCCACCTAGTCCTGGGTCTTCCCCGAGGCCTCCTCCTAGCTGGATGTGCCTGGAACACCTCCCTAGGACCGCTTGTACCCTGGATTTCCTTCTTTCGGTCGTGACTCAACCTAAATGACCATAAGTGAGGGTAGAAACAAAAACTGACCAGTAGATCAAGAGCTTTGCCTTCTGGCTCAGCTCTCTTTTTTGTCACAACAGTGCAATAAATTGAATGTAATACCGCACCCGCTGCTCCGATTCTCTGACCAATCTACCGCTCCAAAGAGCAGCGATGAGATTCTCAGCCCACCGAACTGCAACCCCTCCCAGCCCCGACTACACCTCAATATCCTGGCCATAAATACTACAAACGGGGATCGGTGAAAAAGCGCAGCCGCATTGTTCCTCTTCAACCCGAGGTTCGACTATTGGCCGAATCCTCCTTTCCAGCACCTTGGAGTAGACTTTACCAGTGAGGCTGAGAAATGTGATACCCCTGTAATTGGCACACAGCCTATTAGGCACTGTCCCAAACTTCCACGCAATTTTGAAGAGGCATGCCATAGAAGACAGCCCCTCCACACCAGAGCTTTCAGCATTTCTGGACGGATCTCATCAATCCTCTGGGCTTTGCCGCTGTGGAGTTGTTTAACTACCTCAGGAACTTCCACCAGTGAAATTGATGACAATCCATCATCCTCCAGCTCTGCCTCTGACATAGGCATATTAGTTAGATTTAGGAGTTCCTCAAAGTGCTCCTTCCACCGCCCTATTACCACCTCAGTTGAGGACAATAGCGTGCCATTCTTACTGTACACAGCTTGGATGGTTCCCCGCTTCCCCCTTCTGAGGTATTCCAGAAGCACCTTGGTGCCGACCGAAAGTCCTTCTCCATGTCTTCTCTGCATTTCTCTTCACAACCACTACTTTGCCTCTGTCACTACAGAGGCTGTAGCCCTTCGGGCCATTTGGTACCCTGCAACTGCCTCTGGAGTCCATCTTCAGTTGGACGGCTTCCCTAACCACCGGTGTCCACTACGGTGTTTGTGGGTTACCGCCCCTTGAGGCACCTAAGACCCTAAGACCACAGCTCCCTGCCGCAGCTTCAGTAATGGAAACTTTGAACATTGTTCACTCGGGTTCAATACCCCCAGCCTCCACAGGGATGTGCGAAAAGCTCTGCCAGAGGTGTGAGTTGAAGTCTGTCAAACAGGGGCCTCCTCCAGACATTTCCAATTTACCTGCACTACCCGTTTGGTCTTACCAGGTCTGTCCAGGTCTTCCCCACCCCCTGACCCAACTCACCACCAGATGGTGATCAGTTGACAGCTCTGCCCCTCTTGTCACCCAAGTGTCCAAAACATAAGATTGGCCTAAAATCTGATTAAAAGATTATAAAATCGATCACTGACCTTCAACCTAGGGTGCTCTGGTACCAAGTACACTTATGAGCATCCCTATTTTCAAACATGGTTATTGTTATAGAAAATCCATGACTAGCACAGAAGACCAACAACGAACAACCACTTGGATTCAGATCAGGGAAGCCGCTCCTCCCAGTCACCCCTCTCCATGCATCTCCATCATTGTCCACATGCCCCATGAAGGACTCCCTTCAAGGTCTCCAAGAAGGCTGAATACTCTGAGCCGAGAAATGTCAGAGGTAACGACCCTCTTGTCCATTGGGGTAATCTCAAACGTAGTGGCGCTCAGCCAGGGGCTGAGAGTATATCCACACCCGCCCGGCGCCTCACACCCTGGGCAGAGAAGAAAATAGTCTAACCCCTGTCCAGGAATATGGTTCCAGAACCGAGATTGTGTGTAGAGGTAAGCCCCACCAGATCTAATTGGTAGCGCTCCACCTCCTGCACAACTTCCTGCTCCTTCCCCCACAGAGAGGTGGTCCCTCGGGCCAGAACCTTCCCCCAGCAGTTCCTCCCACAGGTGGTGGGCCCATGGGATGGAGAGGGAGGTGCAACATTGCTTTTTCGGGTTGTTCCTGGCCGTGCTCCGTTGCAAACCTGCCACCAGGTGCTCACTGATGAGCCCTCCATCTGGGCCTGGCTCCAGATGCGGCCCCCGGGCAGGCTAACTTCACCTCTTCCTCGATGACTCATGGGGGTTTATGAACCATTCTTTGTCTGGCCCCTCACCTGAAACCACTCTGTCATGGGAGACCCTACCAGGAGCACCAAGCTCCAGAAAACACAGCCCTCAGGTTCATGGGGCCACACAAACCTCTCCAGCACGATAAGGTGATGGTTCCCTATTTAAATATTTCCTACTAAATCATAACAGAATGTTCCTTCTGTAGAAGATACAATGGCAGAATGTTGGAGCAAAAGATGGCAGATTTGCCAAAGGAGAGTATTCTGCCTGATCTTCTGCCATTTACCATTTAGGACAAGGCACATTTAAGTGCTATGGAGTGATATTCACTTGTATGGCAAGCAGAGTAGTCTGGAAGTGGCAAATTCTATGGATACATATATGTATTAATGCTTTGCATTGCTTTGTTGCTAGGAGAGGTCAAGTTGCTCACATCCAATCTGACAATGCAAATAACTTCAAAGGAGCAGAAAAAGAGCTAAGGGAGGCTCTTTTAACTCTGAATCATGCACAGATTCAAGGAATGTTGCAGCAACATGGAGTCAGGTGGTGTTTTAATCCTCTTGCAGGCTCGCAGGCCTATGGGAGCAAGTAATCCACATGATAAGAAGAATTCTCAGTTCCGTTCTTCAACAGCAGATGTTGGAAGATGATGGGTTATGTGTGAGGCTGAGGCCATTTTAAATGATTGGCCTATCACCAAGCTGTCAGATGATCCACATGATCTTGAGCTACTTACTCCCAACCATATTCTCCTAATGAAAGAACAACTATCATTGCCACCTGGATTGTTTGAATCACATGATCTGTATGTAGAATGTAAGAACATCTACCTTTGCTGCAGGAAGGGCAAACATGGAATAAAAAAAGAGAAATCTAAAAGCAGATGAAAAGAGATGTTATGATGGATGATGAAATGTTTGCACGTTCATATGAAGAACTTTGTGATCAAGAAATGACCATTAAAATGTAACAATGACTATTGTTATTTAAGACCGTATAGCAGCGCCTCAGTGGCTGTTTTAGGCTAGCCATTATACACGTATTGACAAATTTAATGATTGGTCAGTTGTTGCAACCGTTCACCTTCCATTAGAATTATTATAAGTAGCCAATAAGACTAATTGCAGAGTGTTACAGACTGGAATGGAAGAATGGAAAAAACTGAAAAACAGTATTTGTCTAATCCTGAAGATATGCATATTATAATACAGCAGAAAACATCAAGATACAAAAAACAAAATGTGTTAAAAACTAAAAATATCCTTGCATTGCCTTGCTTTCAGTATCAGTAGTAATGGCATTATGGCATTGTCAGATAATGTTGATAGTAATGGTAACATATGGAGATGAACTTGGAGCTGAAGCATATGAACTTACGATGGACAGACGACTTGCTTGCCTGCCTTTCCCTTGGATTTTCCTTCTTTGCCCATGGTCAGTTTCCAACAACACAGCAGCGACAGCAACAAGATCACCGGCCTCAATCCAGCAGCCATGGTGCCTGAAACAGAGTTAAAAGCTGGCCGTAACACATGGTACGTGTTAGAGATGAGCCGGATACTCGGCTGAAACGAGTATCCGGTATGGATAAAGCACTTTTGCCGAATAAAAGTATTATACGTGTAATACGAGTCACTATCTGTGCTCGGATTGGGTAGCGGACCGTGTCTGCGTTCTGTGATAGTCACAGTGCCCCCCCCCTACACACACATGCTCTGCTCACTCACACACAGAACACTGAGAAGTGAACAGCTCTCTCTCTCTCGCTCAGTCACTCAGGTCCGCGGGTCTTTTCCGTTAACGTTTAGGGTTTCTTCAGCTTCAGGTTGTTTTTTACTTCGGATTTTAGTACTTCCTTAACCAGTAGATTTCTGGTAACGTGGGGTTTCAGACAACGCATGGTAGAATGCAACTCACGCTGCGTCTCTGCCGTCAGAGATTTAAAAAAACAACAACATTTTTTTAAACCTCTGCTTTCAATCTATTTGATCCGTAGAACACAGTCCCCCTCCGCCCCTCTCTCTCTCTCTCTCTCTCTCTCTGTGTCTCTCTTACTTACATGCGCGCACATGCACTCACGCACGCACGCACGCACGCACACACACACAGGCGGCTGTGGCTCAGTGGTAGAGCGGTTGCCTGCCAATTGGAAAGTTGGTGGTGGCACCTTGTACGGCAGCCTTGGCCACAGTGTATAAATGTGTGTGAATGGTGAAGTATCCTGTATGATGTAAAAGCGCTTTGAGTAGTCGTTAAGACTAGAAAAACGCTATATAAATACAGCACATTTACACATACCTGGTGTGGAAATAAAAAAAATAAAAAAAGAACCAAAAATAAAGAAAAATCACACTGATCATAAAAAAAGTTAAAAAAAGAAAGTTATATTATTGAGTATGAAAATTCTTGTTCATTACATTTTACTTCATAATTGCAACCGCATGTGTTGTATTCATTGTTGCAAAACTTGTTTGGTATATAGTTCGTTGGTTACCATGGCAACACCATTGATCTGAAGCTCAATGCTGATGCTGTCATGGAAATAGTTTTCTAATCAGCAATAAATATAACAATTTCTGATCAACCCATATCAATTGCATGCTTAAAATTACATACCGGTTAAAGCCCCGCCCATTTCAAGACAACCCGACCCACTTCCGGGTTAAATTCGGTCCACTTCCGGATTAGGCCCCGCCCAGTCCGAGTACAGATACAGATAATTCATGTGGTAAACAGATACAGATAATGCTGTACTTGCTCATCCCTAGTACGTGTAACACATAATTCATTAAGTATTTTAACAGTGTTGCCAATTTAGCAATTTTGCTAGATTTGGCAACTTTTAAAACTTGATCAATGATCAATTCTAATGACTTTTTGTGAGAAACTGAGTGTGCCTGACAACCAAACACTGATCCCCATTGTTTTTAAGCAGCTCCATCTCTGTTGTTGTTATTGTTGTTGTAAATTACTATAATTATTATTAGATTATTTTTATTTCATAGAGGCCATCAAGAAACCCAAGAACAGAATTACTGTGGTGAAGCTAAAGGAGGTTGTAGGCTGTAGTAAACAGGTGGTGTTTCAGGAGTTTTTTTAAAATGTAAAGGTTGGATGTAGCATATTGGATATCTGCTGGGAGAGTGTTCTGGGCTCTGTCTCCAAAGGTACAGAGTCTGGTGTGGGGAATTGAGAGCAGGCCAGCGTCTGAGAACTGCAGGTTTCGGGGTGGGGTGTGGATGGAGGAGGTTGGAGAGGTGCTGTTTCTGCTATTCAGTTTGAATTGGTTGATGTCATGCAGACAGTTGACCATGGAGGGGGCTAAGTGCATGGTTTGGTGCTGATATAGAGCCGTGTTTCATCGACGTAGGAGTGGAAACTGAGACCATGTTGCCGGATAATCTGACCAAGGGGGAGCATGAGTATGGGTGAAGAGTATGGGTCCAAGCACAGAGCCTTGAGGCATGCCAGAGCTGGATTGGAGTGGGAGTTGCTAATGGTGACAAATCGTTTCCTGTGTGAGAGGTAAGACTACAACCAAGAGAGAGCAGTGCCAGAAATACCAAGGTGATTGTGTCAAAGGCTGCAGATAGGTCAAGGAGAATGAGTATGCTAATGTGTCCAGAGTCAGCAGTGGTGAGTAGATCATTTGTGATTTTGATGAGGGCGTCTCAGTACCATGCGGTCCAAATCCCAATTGAAGGTGTTTATAGAGGTAATGGTTTGACATACAGTATGCTGATGGACTTGGGCGGCAACTGCCTTTTCCAGGATTTTACTTTGAGATTGGCCAATAGTTGTTTGCATCCTCTGGAGCTTTTTGAGGAAGCCAGGTATGAAGGAAGGGTGACTGAGGCAGTTTTCAAGTGGGTGGGTACTACGCCAGATTCCAAGAGTTGCTCACATCCACCATGATGGGACACAGCGCAGGAAGACATGCTTTGACCAGGGCTGTAGGCATTGGCTCCAGGGAGCAGGTGGAAGCCTTTGCTTAGATGGTTGTCCACAGGAGGAAAGGCAGCGCTGAGGCTGAGCAATGTCCTGTGGTTGATTGGAATTAAAGTGGATGGGGCACACACCAGGAGTTGCTGATGGGTAATAATCAGGTTCAATCGGAGGTTGGTGTGTGTAAATGGGGCATAGCAGGTGGTTCATTGTGGAAAACAGCATTTTGGGGTGGTTTTGCTGGTTGCCGATGAGGGCTTTGGAAATAGCTTCAAAAGCATGTTCTTTGTAGGCCTACAGGAGGGCAGTGAGATCAGTTCTTTTATAAAGTCTCTCCAGTTGGTGACCAGAGGCTTTTATGGAGCAAAGTTCAGCGGTGTACCAAGGAGAGGAACAGGTGAAGGAGACCATACAAGTTTTAAGGGGGGCGAGAAAGTCTAGGCTCAGAGACAGTGCGGTGTTGTAGTGGGCTGCCATGGCATCCACTGTGGTCAGGGCTTTTTTGGTGGCCAAGTGGGTGGCTAACACATTTATTAGAGCTGGGGTGCTGACTGATTTGATGTTTCAAGTGAGGTGGGGATAGTAAAGCGGATAGCATGATGATCAGAGACAGCAAGGTCCAGGCATTATAGATGGAGGGGTGTAGCGCTGGTAGAGCACACAAGGTCCAATGTGTGATCTCTGGTGTGGGTGGGACCTTGGACTTGCTATGTGAAGTTGAGGCAGTCCAGCAGAGATAGAAGTTGGGTGGCTAGTGTGCAGCTGGTGGAGTCCACATGGATATTAAAGTCACCAAGAAGGAGTGTGGAAGGAGACCTGGAGCAGGCAGAGTTGAGCAGCTCAGATAGCTCAGACATGAAGTTGGTGAAGGCTTAAGGGTGACCCTAATCCTATTTAAAAAAGTGTCCAGGATAGAAAGTGTTGAGAATGATCAACACCTAATCTAAAACTTAAAGTCCTTAATTTACTAGAGAAACAAAAAATATATACATTTAGCGTATTGTGAAGCAGCGATATTCACACCAGCGTCCTGACGTTCCCTAGACAAATACAGATGATGAATAGTGATAAATGATGGTAGTGGTAAATTGTTCCAAAGAGATGGTCCTCTGTATGTCAATGTACGGTTGTCTAAGTTTAACATTATCTTTATTGCATGCTTAGTTTAGCTAACTGACTAACTATTCCATCTGGCTTGAGGAAGCATATAACGTGTGAATAACATTAACAAATTGAGATCAATCAGATAAATAGGACTTAAACCAGCTGAATGTGATTCCTTTAATGCCAAATAAATGTTCCAGTCTCTGTAACAGGATGGTATGGTCAATGATGTCAAATGCAGCACTAAGATCTAGTAAACAAGTCCATTGTCTGAAGCAGTTAGAAGGTCATTAGTACTTCTCACCAGTGCCGTCTCTGTGCTATGATGCTTTCTAAATCCTGACTGAAAGTCCTCCAGTAAACTATTGCTATGTAGAAAATCACCTAGCTTATTAGTGACTACCTTCTCAGGGATCTTGGAGAGAAAAGGGACATTAGATATAGGTCTATAGTTGGCCAAGACCTCAGGATGGGTGAGGTTTTGTCAAAACCCTGAAGGGTAGAGCCCTATTGATTTGCTCCAGTTTATCGTCATTATTTGTCGTCTTCTGCCACGGTGCTGGAAACACGAAACTTGGCCACGCCACTCACACGTAAGTCCAATTGACTTGAAATTTCTCACACATATGGAGCTGTGGTTTACAAATTAGCCTCTTTGACATAAAGGTCCGCCATGACGGATGTTTTGCTAATTTGCTAAATAATAAATTGTTTCCCTATGAGGAAAAGCCATGCACAGCAACTCCTCTAGGTGTGTTGATGATAACACTGTCCCTTGTGCTAATGGATACATCACCCGCTTTGCTGTTTTTGGTTGAAATCCCTTCAGCAGTATCTTCTCCTATTCGAATGCTGTCTTTGAAACTCTCCAAAACAAAGGTTTTTCTCATGGAGACGTTTACGCACGGTACAGCTCTACTGCAGCGTAATTGACAGCCTCCTGACAAGGATTGTCAACCGCTTCCTTGACCACAAAAATCTGGTGTTACCGTTCTGGGTCCACATTTCCAGCATTACAGTGACCCTTTTCCCAATGCTGCTTTTTCAAGTTTAATGGAGAGCTAAGATCCATATTTCAACCAGCCCGACTCTACATGCATGTCTTTGTGGGTTAAGAGCGCAGTTTCTCATCAAAAAAACAACAACAGCATGGCACAAGTGTACAATCTCCCATGTCTCATCCTGACAATCTCTGTGTCCCTTGCCTCTGTGGAGAGGTCATATGCATTTTTATGCTGAAGCACATAAAATCCTACTCGAGAAACACGAGTGAGCCGGATCCAACTGTCAGACTTGGCCTTAATTTCCATTGAGAAGGAAATGCTGATGAAGTTAAAAGCAAAGGACCAGTTGCATGACCCCGTCATCAACTAATTAATCCAAACGGACAGGAGGGTGGACTTTGTTTTTGTATGTTAAGGTTTATTTGGGAAAATGGTCACCATAAAGAATTACCGTTCGATCTGTAAATTTACCAAAATTATGCACATTTCAATAATGGTCGTTCCAAAATGCCGTGATTGCCGTTCACTGTCCATGGGTCTTAAGTGTGTGTCGCTAATGATTACTTGGCATTTGCATGCTGTCATGATGTGTAACATTAATAAGCACATTAAATGTAGTTGGTTTTGTGTGGTGCGAGGGTGCTATACGAAGCCGACTTGGCCAAAATGGAATACTTGACTTGACATACTGTATATACTAGTACTAAAACACTTGCACATATATGCATACTTTACTTGAACATACGTATATTATGCTGTCCTCCCTAAAGGTTGTTGCAGGCTCCCCATTCTTCAGCTATACAGCTAGCTTAACATTATATTCTCCAGCATTATATATATATATATATATATATATATATATATATATATATATATATATATATATATATATCAGATCGTTAAACAGTTTGTGGACTTTAAGGCACAGAATTAGGAGAATTTGTATACTGCGATGCTCCCACAATGAAGCCATGGGAAAAAGGTCTAAAAGTGTTTAATCATCACTTCCTCCTCCTATTCTTATGAACTGTTACCTCACTTCCTTTGTAGTGCAAGTACTTCAGCACCAGTAAGGGGTGGAAAAGGAAATACAAAAGAAACCACTACACTAATTCCATTACATATCTACTTCACTTGCACATAGACATACGTTCATGTATACCTCACTTGCGCATATATACTTCACTTGCGCATACATATGTACATATATGGCTCCAACATTTATACTTCACTTTTACATAGATAGCCTTTACACTTCACTTTGCACATACAGTACGTACACACTTTCCTTGCACATACATGCATACTTCACTTGAACACTGAAACATCAAATAAATAAAACTGTAACCTGTTTACAGCCAACGGTAATAATTATCGCTCATTCATCTCTTGATAACATCTAACGAACAACAGTTGGAGTTGACCTCCCGTAGGTCGGAGCTTAAGCAAGAAACACGCTAACGGCAGATGGTAAATGCTGAACTAATGCTCTGCTGGTGCGGTCAACATGTGTGTTTTAGAGCTGAAGATCTTTGCCCGGACCCGACAGGTTCGGTCTTAATTTCTATAATTTTACACGGGCTTGTGGATGCATTTATCAATCAACAGACTTTCCCGGTGAGTGAACAAGGATTACTTATGTTCATTTCTTTAACACCATTTAATTGAGTGTATACTATTCTTCATTTTATGAGCTATTCGGGATTATGGGGTGATGCATATACAATAATAATAATAATAATAATAATAATTAAAATAAAAAGAAGCAGTTGAATACTGATTTGGACAAGGATTACAACGAAAGAAGCTTTGAAGCATTTGGGTCAACCCTACTAATTAGAGCTATTTGGTTTGGCACTTTACTCAAACGACTATACTAAAGGCTTCCAAAGTAGACTTGTATTTATTTAAATATAAAAGATAAAGAAACACATTGTAATAACCTATTACACAACTGCATCCTTTTACAGAAACGTTTAGATGGAGCAGCAGTAGAATGCAGTGCTGATGGTGGCATGGAGATTAGTGACCGAAGGGGACAAGGAGCTGCTGAGAAGACAGGGAGAAAGAAAGGTATGAAATGATATATTGGACAAAACTCTGAATTTTTACAATCATGTATCAGAAACAAACATCATGGTTTACAAAGAATTTAACCTTTAAATTACTGTCACTAGGATATTGATCATTTTGCAACTGTCCTACATCTGATTCCATCACTATGGAACCACAATATTTACTGATCACCTGACAGTGGTAAATGTAGACTATTGAATTCCTGTTGGTGTGAATTTTCTATATTTCCTATATCATATCCAAACATTTTGCTTAATATCTTAGCCTTGCAAAATGCTACAACTTGCCACAACAGAGTAGCTAATGCTTTATACTGCAGCACCCCCACTCACTGATGCCGGCTGTGTTTAACGTTACCTGACATTAACAATAGCCATGGAGTTGTCGGCATCTTTTGCTACTATTCATGTCTCACATACTGAACAAAATATCTCAGTACTAACTAACTAAGTGATCTAATGTGAGCTAGCTCGTGCATAACAACCAAGTTAACAAGCCCAGCACACTCACCTGTACATGACAATGATGATCCTGATCCTCAATCATGATCGTTTGGTTAAATAAAGATTCTTCACTCTCATGTTGTGCAGATGCCCATGCTAGTTTTGGATTTCTTTCAGTACAGACTGTATGTCCATCAGCTCATGTGAGGGAATGTTGTCACCTGCTGGTGTAGCTAGTAAATGCACCTAACACACAGATACTTTTGCACAGAGCCGCCTTGCTACAGATGGGACAAAAATCTGCAAACAAATGTCACATGACCCACAAACTGACAGGAAGCAATCAAATGTGCAAAACCCATTTCACGTATACAAATGGATCCACAAATGTGTATATATTTATTGTGGTCTATGAGAGGCTAGACCCTTCAGAGCTGTGCCCTGCCTTTAAGGTCTAAACATTTGTATAACAGTAAAATATAACACAGAGGAGAGTCAAAAGTACATTATAAAACATAAGAATGAGAGAGAGGGTGATAGGGAGAGGGAAAAAGAGGGGACTATAAGAGTGTGAGGGGGTGGAGGTGGTCGTGGTGTTGGGAGGAGGGGGTGGACTGCGGCGTTAGACTACGCTGTCAAGATGCGATGACACAGCTCGCTGAAGCCGTTATGGTCACACACACACGCATACACACACACACAGACATGGTTCTCTATGTGTTAGGCAGGAAAAATGTAACAAGTCATGGAAGTGTAATGTACTGCACTCCCATACGTACAAAACAGGCTCTCTCAAATACTTGTGCGCACACACATGCACACAAGGACAGGACAGCACCAAAATCCTAGGCATTGCCCTTCAGTCTGAGGTAACGAGATCTAGTACTCCCTCTGTATTGCTCTCTTTCTCTCTCTCTCTTGCACACACGCATGCTGTACCCAATGACTGTAACTACAAAGAACCATAAGACATAGAAAGACATTGCATACTTGGCTGATTCTTACCTCTAGAGTGTCAGATCATCAGTTCTGCTGCATTACAGGGAGTCAGTGGTTAGTAACTGAGATGCTGTAGCCCGACTGCATGTCCTCTCTCTCGCTCTCGCTCTGCTGTGCTGTGCTGTCCTGTGTGTGTTCCTTTATCTGCACTGCTCTTGCATCCTGTTCCCAGTTCCTAGGGGGTAGTAGCACAGTAGGATACTTTTCTCTCATTTAAATAGATGTACTGACATTTCTTCATTAATAGGCTGCTTTTGTATTATTTTACCCAGATGAGAGTCAAAATAAATCATAATTACAAAACGCACTCTTGTATCAGTATAGCCTATGTCACTGAAAGCAGGTTTAAGTCACAGTATTCCCCAAGGCTCTGTGCTTCGACCAGTTCTTTTCACATTACATGTGCTTTCTCTAGGCAGTTTTACATAAAACTTCATCTACTAGAAACCAATCAGGTAAAGTATGAATTAGTGACATAAAACATGAATGACCTACAACTTCCTGATGTTAACTTAGTACTGTAATTGTTAATCTCACCATTCCGCTGCAATCTTTTCCTTTTCTAGATCGATGCTCAATGTTGCTGTATGACTTTTCTGTTTTGGGGAATCAATGTCTATGGTGCAACTACTCTGTGTCTTTAGCTGCAGACTGTTGTACGTCCCAGTGTTGGAATCCATTCCAGTGAAATACAGCCATACTTTACATTTCAGCATTTTAACCATATTTAAGCGAGCTATTAGATAAATGTAGGCTAACGTTACCTGCTGCCAAGTAATGTTAACTAGCATCACATGCAGAGATGCTTTTGGTGCCTCTGATGTCCATTATTTAGGACTTTGAAAAATTGACCGTAAATAATGCTATTGCAGTAGTTCATTCTGCGGTTGATGATGAAGGAATGGATCAAGGTTTCGGCAGCAGAGAAGGTGAGTGATGGGCAGAGACGGGCAATGTTTTTGAGGAGGAAGAAGGGGTTCAGCCTCCCCCAGGGTGTTCCAGTGTACTCAAGCGTCAATGTCAGCTGTCCATGGACCTGAGGCCGCTTTCTCCAGGGTACCTCAGCAAACTGTGGCAGTAGCTCAGTCCGTAGGGAGTTGGGTTGGGAACCGGAGGGTTGCGGTTCAAGTCCACGTACATACCAAAATATGGAGTGTGGATGGGTAGCTGGCGAGGTGCCAGTTCACCTCACTGCCAAGGTGTTCTTGAGCAAGGCACCAAACCTCCCTCAACCGCTCAGCGTGCCTGTTCAGCAGTTGCAGCCCACTCACTCTGACATCTCTCCATTATTGCATGTAAAAGGACCTGAGCATGTGTGTATTTCAGGCCTGTGTTTAGTGTGTAATAACAACAGAGTAAATTGTATTGTTCTCATAGAAATAAATTAAGAGTATAAAAAATAACCATCGTAAAATGGCTGGATGACCAGGAGGGAGTGGTTAAAGTGTCCAAAAGCTAAAAAAAACTACAGGCTTGTAGTTGAAACCTTTGAAGAGCGCTCTGGATGCCCATTCGCTGGCAAGACATTAAACACAGCAGGAATTCTCATCCGGCTGCGAAACATTAAAACTTCTGAGTGTCCATAAACTTTTGACTTACTCTGTAGCTTTGGCTGCTAACAGTTTGGCGCTTTTAGCTCCATTTCCAAAGAAAAGTGGATACCGTGGACAATCTATGGACAGAAACTAATGGGACTGCACAGGAAATTAAGAAGGCTTCATAGTGTTTCTGGGCAGAGAAATAGGTGTGTTTATTAATGTAATAACTGCTAATGCTGCAAATTGTGTTATGACATTAATGTGATCTTGATTAATTCACACGTGTGCTATTGTTGCATGCGTGAACTATTAGTCTGATTGGACCACCGAGTCCAATCCGTTTTGCTGTGCATGTATCATTTGATCACAATACTGTTGTTATTGTGTTGAAACTGCAGCTTGGTTAAAACTGTAAATGCTATTGCTTTTCCCACTGCGGAGGAGTTTACTGTTCAGCGAGATAATAGGTTCCGTGGGTCCGTCTGAATACAGCCACGGTGTGACGAGAATACGACCCCGACGAAGGATCAGCTGATTAACTTGTTCAGACAAAATCTCAGAGTCTGTCCTAACTTCACGTGAACGTGAGGACTAATCGTCGATAATCAAGATCCAAAGTTTCTTTTCTTTTCTATCCATCTGTAGGTTTCTTTCTTTCTCTACCTTGGAGTAAGATTTGGTGGGGCCGACCCACATTTTGCGGCGTACAAAGCAATTTCTTTGGCTCTTTCAGCATCATTATCCTTCAGGGTTTAAATTGGGATTTGTTATGTGTGGGGGTGGTGGGCTCTCCCTAGGAGGGTCTGGGGTATGCTACCTCGGGAACGTTTTGGAAAAATAAACCATTAAATGGCACTTTCTGGAGAGTTTTGTGCAAAGAAATGGATAAAAGTCAAGTCATATCTTACATGATATGTGCAAAACTGTGGGGTTAAGAGCCTTTGCATTGTTGTAGTATCAACAGGTATTAGCATTTAGCATTTGCATTAATGTTAATCAGTTATCACTTGATACACACACACACACACACACACACACACACACACACACACACACACACAGTTCTCAGTGTAGGGAGCAGGGACCCAAAGTTAAATTAAAGGGATCAACTAAGACCACTGAGGTTCTAAAGAATGAGAACCACTGATTTACATAAACTCTAATCCTTTCAAACTTAATAAATAGAAATAACAATTTTTGACACCAGGGTTTGTTTGCTTGTTTTATTTGGCTCCCCATTAGCTTCAGCATAAGCTAAAAGCTATTCATCCTGGGGTGCTACAATCTGTTCTTTGACAATACTCTTTATGACATTATTTAACACACACAGACATAACATTTGAAAATACAAATCATAATTAAATCTTACAGTTAACACAATTAATACAAGAAATAAAAGACACTACTCCGAATAGATAAATCTATTTTAAGAAATGAGATAACAAAAGCCCTATAACAAACTAATTTGATATTAAATATTTAATTCCTTTGAAGTAAATATGTCTTAAGTGATAGCAGTAATCCATATGAGAAAAAAAAAGCCTGAAGGACTTCTTTAACTATCTGTGATGTGAAGATTTTTGCACACCTTTAAATAACTGACAAGGTGTCGCCCATTTTAGTTACCAGCTTCTGAACGTGTTTGTCCCAACACAATCGACTGCCAATCATCACACCCAAAAGTTTAGCCTCTTCTCTTTGCTCTACAGAAGTTTGCTCCACACTAAGTTCAAGTTTCAGTTTGGAACATAAAAAAAAATAAGTTCCAACCACTAAACTAGTGGTTTTAGATCCATTGAGAATCAGTTTGTTACTCCTGATCCAGTCTTGATCCAGTCTACCACTGACTGTAGTCTCTGTAGTTCTGTATTTAGATCACCAATATCAGTTCCTGATAAATATATAGTGTAATCATCAACAAACACTGAAATGCTCGCTTTCTCTAAAAACAGATGGTAAATCATTATTAAAGATCTGTAGAGGAGTGGGCCAAGACAACTTCCTTGAGGCACTCCATGTTCCACAAGCCTTACCTTTGAAAAGCTTCCAATAAAGTAAACTAATTGTCTTCTATCAGTCAAATAACTTTCCAACCATAATAATGCAGTTTGTGAAAAATCATAATATTCCAGTTTTTTAACAGTAAGTTGTGGTCATCAATTATATCAAATGTAAAATCAAGCATCACAACAGTTATTTTTCTCTTCTCCATATCCTTAAACCATCTGAGTCAGGCCAATGGCTGTTGAGTATTTCCATCTGTATGCATGCTGAAAAACTGGAATTATTTAAAAAATAAGACTGAATCTGTTCATAAAAAATTCTTTCCATTATTTTACCAAGAATTGGTAATAATCTTATTGGTTTACTGTTTGAGCCAGAGAAAGGCATTTTCTAAGTCTTTGGTATTGGCACAACTTTGCACATCTTCCATGCTTGCAGACATATATTTTCCATAAAACACGTTAATTATATGAGCAATAGTAGGAGCAATAATTGAAACTATTGGCTTAAACAACTTATACTCAAGATAGTCTACACCAGGTGGGTTGTTTTTACAATTCATCATAAGTAGTTCAGCTGTAGAAACATGACATTTTTAAATTAAAAGCTAAATGATTTACCTCCCATGATCTTATTTATTAATGTTTTTGACAAATTTGTCTTGTGTTGCTGTGTAGTATTTTTAAGATTTTTTCATTTTATTTATGAAATAATCATTGAGATAATTTGCTATATCACCTGGTTTAGTAAGAAAATCACCTTAATTTTGTAAATGAGCTGGCTTTGATTTATTTCCTCTTAATATATTATTCAATGTATTCCAAAATTGTTTACTATTATGTTTTATTTCTGTAATTTTCTTGTTATAGTACAATTTCTTTTTCTTCCTATTACAGTTAGTTACACAATTTCTAAGTTTACAAAATATTTGCCACTCCGATTTGAAAGTAGATATGATTGCTGATGATTCTAAATGAGCTTTTCATTATTACTTTTGGACCCGATTTAGTCAGAGGAATTCCAATCCATGTTGAACTTTTACCATTAACCCTTGTGTTGTCTTCACGTACGGGACCCTCTCGGACCCGTGACTTAATTGGGGGTTTTAACCCTTGTGTTGTCTTCCCGTCAACCATGAAAAAAGAACGTTTTGGCCACTTTTTTCCAACATTATTATCACTTTTTGCGAAATTTGTCATTTTTTCAATGTTGAGGGTGCTTTTTTTTATATTTTTGCCATATTTTTTTTTTAAAACGAGTCAAATTTGACCCAAGGACAACATAAGGGTTAAATAACATTTTGCTTCATAATCTATTAACAAATATTGTCTTTATCTCAATTTCATACAACTGAGCTAGCATATATGCAATGCAATCACTCTCTACAAGAACACAATTAAAAATGGAAGTGGGGTTCGTTTTTTGTCATAAGGTTATAATTCATGTTAAAAATCCACTATGGAAAAAACATAAGGGGTTATATCCAGAATAATTTTCTGAATTGAGTCAGAAATAAGTAAGGCCATTGATTTTCAGATTGAAAAAAATTTAACTAAATTTGGAAATGGGTCAATTTGACACAAATACCATTCAAGGGTTAAGAAAGTCTCAAGACTTCATACTAATAGCATGATCTTACATATCACATTCTTTGTCCAAACATTTGAAGATCTATAACAGCATCCCATGAGGATTGGCTTAAAATGTTTCAGGCTAACTTTCAGCCAAATTACTTCAATACTAGAATACATCAATTCTTTGACAGGTATATGATGTTGAATATTAATAGCAACTCCTCCTCCATATGAATTCCTATTATTCCTGTGTGCAAGTGTGCAAGTTGTTTGGTTGCAGTATATCTGTTACGCAATTTATTCCTGAGACTGCATATATTAATATGGGCAATTTCAAGACCTTTGTTTGGTAATTTATGTAACACACCAAAGATCAATATCTTTCTTTAGATTCATACTGTTAGGTTCTATGTCGGAACACAATTTACAAAAAATAACTAAATTAAACCACATACACACATTCATACACATAATTTTAAACAGAAAAAAAATTGTATTGCCACTCGAATTGTCAAAGTTGCAATAATACGTAAGTAAGCTGAACTCTTAAATTCAAGAGGAGTTGGCATGTGAAACCAGTCAAGTGCGTGTTTCTCACAGCCAATGCATGAGAGTTGGCAGCACTGGGGTTCCTTCTGTCTGTAAGACATTAGCCTTAACGCTAACAGGCTAGCCCAGGCAAATGGCTGCACTCAGCACTGCTACCGGCCTCTTGAGGCTAAATAGCTTGTGCAGCTCACTCCACGACCCATCATGTTGAATTGTCTTGATCGCGTTGCCTAGCAATCCTCGCGGTGTCTTCGCCTCCTCTTTCACTCACACACCCGGACACAACGTGTCTCTCCACATGCTTGTTTGTTTATGCTTTGTTGTAAAAAGGTATATAGGTTTTGATGATTGAAAGATTATTGATTGGCCATTGATAATTTTGAAGTTAATACATTCTACTATACTTGAAATAGCGGTTGTTTGTGATTATTTGTATTATATATATATGTTTTAATAATTGCTGGTTGAATACGGTCAGTGCTCAAATTCACGCCTTTGTCTGTTTCAGAGACACAAGATAAATTAATCAAATTAATTAAGATCTGTATTTTAAAGGGAACGCCACTTAAGAGACCGTTTTCACACAGTTTCCAGGGTGGTACCCCATTTTGATTTTGTAAGTGTTGTAAAGTTATTAATTCCCAAAATCATAACTTTATTAATATTGATAAAACACTATTAGTCTAAGGCACACCTGTGCAATAATCATGCTGTCCAATCAGCATTTGATATGCCACACCTGTGAGGTGGATGGATTGTTTCAGCAAAGGAGAAGTGCCCACTAACACAGATTTAGACAGTTTTATGTTTTAATATTTGAGAGAAATAAGGCTTTTGTGTACATAGTAAAACTCTTACAGATTTGAGCATTTATACTTTTGTTCAGTGTAAAAGCCCAAATTCTTTTCTCACTTTCATCACGACTGCGGGTGTGGAGCACGACCTCATCGATATTGACAGTACAATCAAAAGCTTTTTTGATACCATTTACTGGACATGACAGGTCAAAATACACAATAGATTCTAAATTCTCTAGTATTGCTCATACCCAAGAGTAATTTGAATAAAATTGTATAAAAGTTTAAAATAATTTTGTTTTGAGATCAGTGTATTTGATGCTGTGACATCATCCAGTTCATCCATGATTGTATATACTGCCCCTGAGAAAATATCTGAATGTATGAAGTAATAGATTGGATGTCACTGACTTTTTTTTTTTTTTTTTTTAAATGACAAAAAAACTGAAGTTGTAATTTTTGGGGAGCCCGATGTCTCTGGTTTTAACAGTGCTCTTAGCCCAATATATATAATATATAATATTTCAGTAACGAGTAATCTAATTTATTACTCTTCCCATTTTAATAACGCCATTAGCATTACCGCCAAAAAATGTTTTTTTTCATCAGACCATCTTGATCTCCGAGCCAAGAGGCAAACTTATTTTCTTCCTTGGTTAGTGGGCCGTGCACGAGACAAGTGCATTAATCCTGACAATTGGCTGAGGTTGAGTAAAATTTCATGGTAAGCCAATCACAGGTGGAGTTGGGCGGGTGTTCGAAAGCGTGCATAGTGGGACACACCACGAACAACACAAGCGAGTCAGTCAACGAGAGGCAGGTATGGTTATACAACAGCACACAACAGCGCACAAGTAAAACATCAGGCCACTTATGTATTTGCACTATAAAGAGTGTATATATTTTGTATTAAGTGTCCATTTCATTA
>JABXJD010000728.1:177500-183276 GCA_013375575.1 Percina caprodes | reverse complement strand
ACACATACCCTAATAGTTGTGTTTGTGTGTCTCTGTGTGTGTGTGTGTGTGTGTGTGTGTGTGTGTGTGTCTGTGTGTGTGTGTGCGTGTGTGTCTGTGTGTGTGTGTGTGTCCTCTGTGTGTGTGTGTGTGTGTGTGTGTGTGTGTCTGTGTGTGTGTGTGTGTGTGTGTGTGTGTGTGTGTGTGTGTGTGTGTGTGTGTGTGTGTGTGTGTGTCTCTGTGTGTCTGTGTGTGTGTGTGTGTGTGTCTCTATGTGTCTGTGTGTGTCTGTGTGTGTGTGTGTGTGTGTGTGTGTGTGTCCTGTGTGTCTGTGTGTGTGTGTGTGTGTCTCTGTGTGTGTGTGTGTGTGTGTGTGTGTGTGTGTGTGTGTGTGTGTGTGTGTGTGTGTGTGTGTCTGTGTGTGTGTGTCTCTGTGTGTGTGTGTGTGTGTGTGTGTGTGTGTGTGTGTCTGTGTGTGTGTGTGTGTGTCTGTGTGTGTGTGTGTCTGTGTGTGTGTGTGTGTGTGTGTGTGTCTCTGTGTGTCTCTGTTTGTGTGTGTGTGTCTGTGTGTGTGTGTGTGTGTGTGTGTGTGTGTGTGTGTGTGTGTGTGTGTGTGTGTGTGTGTCTGTGTGTGTGTGTGTGTGTGTGTGTGTGTGTGTGTGTGTGTGTGTGTGTGTGTGTGTGTGTGTGTGTGTGTGTGTGTCTCCAGGACCAGTATAAGTTCTGCTATGAAGTGGCTCTGGAGTATCTCAACTCTGCTTAACGGCCACGGACACTTCTTCATCTTCTTCCTCCTCTTCATCACCCGGAGATGCTCACAGGAAGAGGAAGAGGAAGAGGAAGAGGAGGAGGACACTACTGACTGATGGAGGAGAGGAAGAGGGAGAGGAAGAGGAGGAGGAGGACACTACTGACTGATGGAGGAGAGGAAGAGGAGGATGATTTTGCACTGCCTTGTTTGATGAAGAGGAGACCGCCTCCCTTTGTTTTTACTGTAGTTTGTCGTAATGAGTCGAGACCTGTTCTCTCTCCCAGCCAATCACAACGCTGCGCCTGGTCAGCTGACGCCTGGACACGCCTCCACAGATCCTCCATTTCAGATACAAAGACATGTCTCAGCGTGAGACGAGGTGGGAGACAGAGTCCCCGTCCAATGAGGGGACAGAGCAGGTGTGTTCTGAGCATGCTCAGATGTAAACGCTTTACTGTCGTACTGAAACTAGTGAAATAATAAAGTTTCTCTTTACAAACAACAACAGAAGATGGAAATCATTTCAGAAACGTTGTAGCTATGCTATGCTATGCTAACGTTAGCTCAAAACACCATTCAGCTGACAGCCTTTGTTGTGTTTGTTGCTAACTTGTAGCTAAGCTAGCAGTGAACCAACTTGGTTAAGTAGGTCCATTATTACTGTGACGTTACAGAAGTCTCTCGTTAGCATCTCGTTAGCATCTCGGAGGCTACTTCAGACGCTACAGAAGTTTCTCGTGAGCATCTCGTTAGCATCTCGTTAGCATCTCGGAGGCTACTTCAGACGTTACAGAAGTCTCTCGTTAGCATCTCGGAGGCTACTTCAGACGTTACAGAAGTCTCTCGTTAGCATCTCGGAGGCTACTTCAGACGTTACAGAAGTCTCTCGTTAGCATCTCGGAGGCTACTTCAGACGCTACAGAAGTCTCTCGTTAGCATCTCGGAGGCTACTTCAGACGCTACAGAAGTCTCTCGTTAGCATCTCGTTAGCATCTCGTTAGCATCCCGTTAGCATCTCGTTAGCATCTCGGAGGCTACTTCAGACGCTACAGAAGTTTCTCGTGAGCATCTCGTTAGCATCTCGTTAGCATCTCGGAGGCTACTTCAGACGTTACAGAAGTTTCTCGTTAGCATCTCGTTAGCATCTCGTTAGCATCTGCTCTCTCCTCCCATCGGGCAGTGTGAGACATTTGGAGACAGACTTCGTCTTTTCTACCGAAGAAGAAGAAGTCCGGATGTCTCCGACGTTTCTTTGAGTCTTCAGGAGACAAATCTCGTCTCTTACGAAGCTTTCAAATATTTTAATTATTTTCTTTAATGATTAACAGAAACGCTCCTTTAGAGATCGGCTAATAAACGGACCGACGTCCTCAGATCACCAGTTTCTTCTTCTGTGGTTCCTGTCGTATCACCGAGACAATAAAGATATTTAAATGTTTAAGTCCCGCCCACACGAACAACTACAACTACATACAACTAGAACTACAACTAGAACTACAACTAAAACTACAACTACAACTAGAACTACAACTACGTACAACTAGAACTACAACTAGAACTACAACTACGTACAACTAGAACTACAACTAGAACTACAACTAAAACTACAACTACAATTAAATCTACAACTACAACTACAACTACAACTACGTACAAATAGAACTACAAATATAACTACAACTAGAACTACAAATAGAACCACAACTCACGTGTCATGTGGTACATTCGGTGGATTCTGATTGGCTGTCTCCATCGTCTGAATGTTGTCCAAACAACGGTTATTATTTTAAATATTCAAAGTTATTGTTGTTGGTGTGGACGGACTGTCCATCTGGTCTGTGTCCACAACGTCCCCAATATCTCTGTCCCCGTCCTCTGTCTCTGTTCTAACCTCCGTCCCCGTCCTGTGTTCTAACCTCCGTCCCCGTCCTCTGTCCCTGTCCTCTGTCTCTGTTCTAACCTCCGTCCCCGTCCTGTGTTCTAACCTCCGTCCCCGTCCTCTGTCCCTGTCCTCTGTCTCTGTGTCTAACCTCTGTCCCTGTCCTCTGTCTCTGTGTCTAACCTCTGTCCCTGTCCTCTGTCTCTGTGTCTAACCTCCGTCCCCGTCCTCAGTCTCCGTCCTCTGTCTCTGTGATGGTGTTCTAACCTCTGTCCCCGTCCTCTGTCTCCGTCCTCTGTCTCTGTGATGGTGTTCTAACCTCTGTCCCTGTCCTCTGTCTCTGTGATGGTGTTCTAACCTCTGTCCCCGTCCTCTGTCTCCGTCCTCTGTCTCTGTGATGGTGTTCTAACCCCCGTCCCCCGTTCCTTCTTGAGACTATTCAGCAGCGGCACCGTGGCTCCGTCCGGCGCTTAGCCCCGCCCACGCCGGTTGTGATTGGTTTAAAGAGATGCCGATGAACCAGAGCAGGTTTGAATGCTAACCAGACCTTCCTGTGCAGCTCTGTGGAGGAGGGTCTGGCAAGACCAGTGTCCCTGCGACCGCGTCGTCTTCACGTTCCTCCCGTTGTGGTTTGTGTGTCTGTCCGCGCCGTCCTCGCCGCGCCGTCCTCGCCGCGCCGTCCTCGCCGCGCCGTCCTCGCCGCGCCGTCCTCGCCGCGCGTCCTGTTAATAATGTAAATAAAGAGGCGAAGGAGACGGGAAGGAGGATATTTATTCCTGGAGTTGTTCTCCATGTTGTTGTTGTTGTTGTTGTTGTTGTGAAGCACACAGAGAGAGACAATCATGTAAGACAGGAAACGCTCTGGGAGGGTTCGCCTCAGTAGAAACACAGACTGGAAGACATATCAGACCCCCCCCCCCCCCATAGACGCCATTTTGTGTGACAATAACCCAGAAGTTCGGTCTGTTATTCTGTCTGAAGCTACGTCTCCATCCAACGGCTTTACAGCCAATAAGAACCTGTTGTGGTGATGACATCACACGCTGGTTTAGGGTCAGACTGGGACATCTGATTGGTTGGAGACATTTTAAGGTGTTTCCATTCATTTACACTGAATCACACAACAGACGTCTATGTCACATGATCAACATGGGACGACATCACATGACCACTATGGGACAACATCACATGACCACTATGGGACAACATCACATGATCACTATGGGACAACATCACATGACCACTATGGGACAACATCACATGACCACTGTGGGACAACATCACATGATCAATATGGGACAACATCACATGACCAATATGGGACAACATCACATGACCAATATGGGACAACATCACATGATCACTATGGGACACCATCACATGATCACTATGGGACAACATCACATGATCACTATGGGACAACATCACATGATCACTATGGGACAACATCACATGACCACTATGGGACAACATCACATGACCACTATGGGACAACATCACATGATCACTGTGGGACAGGCTACATAGAGCTCATGTCCCAGCTGATAGAGACATATCGAGCTATCAACACGTTGCCATGACGATGCAGATGCAGCTTGTCTTTTATTGCCCCCCCGGCACCGCTGCGAGACTCTTGTTTTGAGACATGTCTCTCTGTCTGAGCGTCTTCCATTGTCTCCCAGGACGTCCCACGTCTGTCGGCCATTTCCTTCACGAGTTCCTGATCAATTAAATCCAGAAAGTCTCTCGTCTCCTCGTCCGTCCACGTCCATCTGTCTTTGTTGCCCCCATGTGTGAGACAGAGAGGACATACTGGGGGACATGAACTACAGCTTCTTCTTCTTCTGCGTTTTGTGGCGGGTTGTTTCTCACATAAGAATCTCATCAAGATGAGACCTGATGAGACCGTCAGGTTTCATCAGGTCTCATCAGGTCTCATGAGGTCTCATCAGGTCTCATCAGGTCTCATCAGGTCTCATCAGGTCTCATCAGGTCTCATCAGGTTTCCTGTTTCCATGAAGCGTTTTTCATTAAAATGACTTCAGATGAAACGTGACGATGGACCCGAGCGTGTGATAGTGACCCAGATGTTCTGCCAGTCTGACTGTCTCTCTGCGTGGTGATGAGTCCAGAGGTTTTCCTGGTTCTGGTTCTGATGAGAACATTATGTACTGAAAGCTTTTATTTATGTTGTATGGTTCCAAAATATAATAAATATCTGTTACACTCTTCAGCCCGAGTCCGTCCTCCTTTCAGGGATTTTATTGTCATTTTTAGAAACATCCATCCATCTTCATCCTCTTATCCGGTATCACGTCTCGGGGGCAGCAGCTCCAGCAGGGGACCCCAAACTTCCCTTACCGAGCCACATCAACCAGCTCCGACTGGGGGATCCTGAGGCGTTCCCAGGCCAGGTTGGAGATATAATCTCTCCACCTAGTCCTGGGTCTTCCCCGAGGCCTCCTCCCAGCTGGACATCCCTCCACCTAGTCCTGGGTCTTCCCCAAGGCCTTCTCCCAGCTGGACCCTCCACCCAGTCCTGGGTCTTCCCCGAGGCCTTCTCCCAGCTGGACCCTCCACCCAGTCCTGGGTCTTCCCCGAGGCCTCCTCCCAGCTGGACCCTCCACCCAGTCCTGGGTCTTCCCCGAGGCCTCCTCCCAGCAGGACCCTCCACCTAGTCCTGGGTCCTCCTTTTAGAAACATAATAAACTTAATTTTCCTGCTTTTTTCAATGTTTTTTGGACATTTTGTGTTGTTTTTATTTGACTTTTTTGTCACTTTTTCGACACAGTTTTGTACGTTTATGTTGATTTTTTTCCTTTATTTGTCACTTTTTTGTTTTTTTTCAGGCTTTTCTGTCTCTTTTTTTAAAGTTTTTGTTGCTTTTCGACATTTTTGGAGATTTTTCAATGTTTTTTTGACATTTTTTATGTTAATGTTGATTTTTTTGCAGTCTGGTGGAGATATGCTGCTCTATACATGCTAAAAGTAGTGATTATTAACATGGAGTCTGGTGGAGATATGCTGCTCTATACACACTAAAAGTAGTGATTATTTACATGGAGTCTGGTGGAGATATGCTGCTCTATACACACTAAAAGTAGTGATTATTTACATGGAGTCTGGTGGAGATATGCTGCTCTATACACACTAAAAGTAGTGATTAT
>JABXJD010000728.1:157500-172500 GCA_013375575.1 Percina caprodes | reverse complement strand
GACTTTATTCGACATGCTATACTACGACTTTATTCAACATGCTATACTACGACTTTATTCGACATGCTATACTACGACTTTATACGACATACTATACTTTGACTTTATTCAACATGCTATACTACGACTTTATTCGACATGCTATACTACGACTTTATTCAACATGCTATACTACGACTTTATTCGACATGCTATACTACGACTTTATACGACATACGATACTTTGACTTTATTCAACATGCTATACTACGACTTTATTCGACATGCTATACTACGACTTTATTCAACATGCTATACTACGACTTTATTCGACATGCTATACTACGACTTTATACGACATACGATACTTTGACTTTATTCAACATGCTATACTACGACTTTATTCAACATGCTATACTACGACTTTATTCAACATGCTATACTACGACTATATTCAACATGCTATACTACGACTTTATTCAACATGCTATACTACAACTTTATTCAACATGCTATACTACGACTTTATTCAACATGCTATACTACGACTATATTCAACATGCTATACTACGACTTTATACGACATACTATACTACAACTTTATTCAACATGCTATACTTTGACTTTATTCAACATGCTATACTACAACTTTATTCAACATGCCATACTACGACTTTATTCGACATGATATACTTTGACTTTATTCGACATGCTATACTACAACTTTATTCAACATGCTATACTATGACTTTATACGACATACGATACTTTGACTTTATACGACATGCTATACTACAACTTTATTCAACATGCTATACTACGACTTTATTCGACATGCTATACTTTCACTTTATTCGACATGCTATACTACAACTTTATTCGACATGCTACACTTTGACTTTATTCGATATGCTATACTACAACTTTATTCGACATGCTATACTACGACTTTATACAACATGCTATACTACGACTTTATTCGACATGCTATACTACGACTTTATTCAACATGCTATACTACGACTTTATTCAACATACTATACTAAGACTTTTTAAAAGTTTTTTGACATACTATACTAAGACTTTTTAAAAGTTTTTTTGACATACTATACTATGACTTTTTATACTTTTCGACATACTATACTACGACTTTATTCAACATGCTATACTATTATGTCAAAAAGTCATAAAAAGTCATAGTATGTCAAAAAGTATAAAAAGTCATAGTATAGTTTATGGAAAAGTCATAAAAAGTCATAGTATAGTATGTCAAAAAGTATAAAAAGTCGTAGTATAGTATGTCAAAAAGTAAAGAAAGTCATATTACACTATGTTGAAAAGTATAAAAAGTTATAGTATAGTATGTCGAAAAGTATAAAAAGTCATAGTATAGTATGTCAAAAAGTAAAGAAAGTCATATTACACTATGTCGAAAAGTATAAAAAGTCATAGTATAGAATGTCGAAAAGTATAAAAAATCCTAGTATAGTATGTCGAAAAGTATAAAACGTTATAGTATAGTATGTCGAAAAGTCTAAAAAGTCATAGTATACTATGTCATAAAGTATAATAAGTAATAGTATAGTATGTCAAAATGTATAAAAAGTCATAGTATAGCTTATTGAAAAGTATAAACAGTTATAATATAGTATGTTGAAAAAAAGTCAACATTGATAGTTTTTGTTGTAAAGTAACAAGAAGAGTCTAAAGTCCTCTGGAGAATGCAGGCATTGAACCCACAACCTCTCACATGCTAAGCTAGCAGTCTACCATTTGAGCTAATTACCCTGTTTGGAAAACAGAGAAAAGGTTTATGTCAACAAAAGTCATAGTATAGTATATCAAAAAGTCATAGTATAGTATGTCAATAAGTCTAAAAAGTCATAGTATAGTATGTCAAAAAGTAAAACAAGTCATAGTATAGTATATTGGAGTGCAGTCTAAACCTGCTCTATCTGTAAAGTGTCTCGAGATATTTCTTGTTATGAATTGATACTATAAATAAAATTGAATTGAATTTCATTGAAAAGTATAAAAAGTCACACTTCAACATGGGACTGGAAGGCCAGGGATTGAACCACCAACCTTCCAATTGTCAGGCCAGCGCTCTACCACTGAGCTGTAGTCACTATATTGTTGAGATACAAGAAGAGTCAAAAGTCCTCTGGAGAATGAGGGCATCGAACCCACAACCGCTCACATGCTAAAAAGTCATAAAAAAATAATATGTCAAAAAGTTTAAAAAATCATAGTATAGTATGTCGAGAAGTATAAAAAAACGTAGTATAGTATGTCGAAAAGTATAAAAAGTCATAGTATAGTATGTTGAAAAGTATAAAAAATCATAGTATAGTATGTCGAAAAGTATAAAAAATCATAGTATAGTATGTCGAAAAGTATAAAAAATCCTAGTATAGTTTATGGAAAAGTATAAAAAGTCATATTACAGTATGTCCAAAAGTATAAAAAGTCATAGTATAGTATGTCAAGAAGTCTAAAAAGTAATAGTATAGTATGACGAAAAGTATAAAAAGTTATAGTTTAGTATGTCAAGAAGTCTAAAAAGTCATAGTATAGTATGTCATAAAGTATAATAAGTAATAGTATAGTATGTCAAAATGTATAAAAAGTCATAGTATAGTTTATTGAAAAGTATAAACAGTTATAGTATAGTATGTCGAAAAAAAGTCAACATTGATAGTTTTTGTTGTAAAGTAACAAGAAGAGTCTAAAGTCCTCTGGAGAATGCGGGCATTGAACCCACAACCTCTCATATGCTAAGCTAGCAGTCTACCATTTAAGCTAATTACCCTGTTTGAAAAATGGAGAAAAGGTTTATGTCAACAAAAGTCATAGTATAGTATGTCAATAAGTCTAAAAAGTCATAGTATAGTATGTCAAAAAGTAAAACAAGTCATAGTATAGTATATTGGAGTGCAGTCTAAACCTGCTCTATCTGTAAAGTGTCTCGAGATATTTCTTGTTAAGAATTGATACTATAAATAAAATTGAATTGAATTTCATTGAAAAGTATAAAAAGTCACGCTCCAATATGGGACTGGAAGGCTGGAACCACCAACCTTCTGATTGGCAGACCAGTGCTCTACCACTGAGCAACAGTCACCATATTGTTAAGAAACAAGAAGAGTCAAAAGTCCTCTGGAGAATGAGGGCATCGAACCCACAACCGCTCACATGCTAAAAAGTCATAAAGACTCATGGTATAGTTTATGGAAAAGTATAAAAAGTCATAGTATAGTATGTCAAAAAGTTTAAAAAATCATAGTATAGTATGTCGAGAAGTATAAAAACATAGTATAGTATGTCGAAAAGTATAAAAAGTCATAGTATAGTATGTTGAAAAGTATAAAAACCATAGTATAGTATGTCGAAAAGTATAAAAAGTAATAGTATAGTTTATTGAAAAGTATAAACAGTTATAGTATAGTATTTCGACAAGTATAAAAAGTAATAGTATAGTATGTTGAAAAGTATAAAAAGTCATAGTATAGTATGTTGAAAAGTATAAAAGTCATAGTATAGTATGTCGAAAAGTAAAAAAAAAAATCATATTATAGTATGTCAAAAAGTATAAAAAGCAATAGTATAGTATGTTGAAAAGTATAAAAAGTCATACTATAGTATGTCGAAAAGTATAAAAAGTCATAGTATAGTTTATGGAAAAGTCATAGGATTGTATGTCATAAAGTAGAAAAAGTCATAGTATAGTATGTCAAGAAGTATAAAAAGTCATAGTATAGTATGTCAAAAAGTAGAAAAAGTCATAGTATAGTATGTCAAGAAGTATAAAAAGTCATAGTATAGTATGTCATAAAGTAGAAAAAGTCATAGTATAGTATGTCATTAAGTAGAAAAAGTCGTAGTATAGCATGTCGAATAAAGTCGTAGTATAGCATGTCGAATAAAGTCGTAGTATAGCATGTCGAATAAAGTCGTAGTATAGTATGTTGAATAAAGTCGTAGTATAGTATGTCGAATAAAGTCGTAGTATAGCATGTCGTATAAAGTCGTAGTATAGTATGTCGAATAAAGTTGTAGTATAGCATGTTGTATAAAGTCATAGTATAGTATGTTGAATAAAGTTGTGAAGTAATCATTAATCGTACGTTGTGTAGCCGTCTCTCCGACCACGCTGCACCACACCAACGATAACTGCTTATAAACTGCGTTTGTCGGTAATCGTCCTCGGAGATGGTCCAGTGGTGAAAGACAGCGTCTGGACTTCAGGAGACGCGGGTTCAAGCCCCGCCTCAGGTTAGTCCCACAGGAATGTTGGTGATGAACTCAGGAACTCACGAATTTACAAATGTCAACTTACGAATTTCAACTTGGGAATTTATGAATTTCTCCTTGCGAATTTACAAAATTTTATTTAGGATTATAATATTTATTTTGAATTAACGAATTTTGAAAGTTATTTTAAATAAATATTTTTATATTTAATATCTAGTGTGTCTATAAAACGTCATAGAAGAGTCTAAAGTCCTCTGGAGAATGCAGGCATTGAACCCACAACCTCTCACATGCTAAGCTAGCAGTCTACTATTTTTTAAAAAGGCCGCGGCTGGACTCTGGGAATTAAAAGGTTTTTTGTTTTTTGAGACAACAGACACTTGAAACGGACGCACGCCGGTCTATGACCACGGCGTCCCGAGGTCGTCACGGCGTCCCGAGGTCGTCACGGCGTCCCGAGGTCGTCACGGCGTCCCGAGGACGTCACGGCGTCCCGAGGACCAGACGTTATTCAACGACTTTATTCAACATGCTATACTACGACTTTATACGACATACGATACTTTGACTTTATTCAACATGCTATACTACGACTTTATTCAACATGCTATACTACGACTTTATTCAACATGCTATACTACGACTTTATACGACATGCTATACTACGACTTTATTCGACATGCTATACTACGACTTTATACGACATACGATACTTTGACTTTATTCAACATGCTATACTACGACTTTGTTCGACATGCTACACTTTGACTTTATTCGATATGCTATACTACAACTTTATTCGACATGCTACACTACGACTTCGTTCAACATGCTATACTACGACTTTATACGACATGCTATACTACGACTTTATTCAACATGCTATACTACGACTTTATACAACATGCTATACTACGACTTTATTCGACATGCTATACTACGACTTTATTCAACATGCTATACTACGACTTTATACGACATGCTATACTACGACTTTATTCGACATGCTATACTACAACTTTATTCAACATGCTATACTACGACTTTATTCGACATGCTATACTTTGACTTTATTCGACATGCTATACTACGACTTTGTTCGACATGCTACACTTTGACTTTATTCGATATGCTATACTACAACTTTATTCGACATGCTACACTTTGACTTTATTCGACATGCTACACTACGACTTCGTTCAACATGCTATACTACGACTTTATTCGACATGCTATACTACGACTTTATTCGACATGCTACACTACGACTTCGTTCAACATGCTATACTACGACTTTATACAACATGCTATACTACGACTATATTCAACATGCTATACTACGACTTTATTCAACATGCTATACTACGACTTTATTCAACATGCTATACTACGACTTTATTCGACATGCTATACTACGACTATATTCAACATGCTATACTACGACTTTATACGACATGCTATACTACAACTTTATTCAACATGCTATACTTTGACTTTATTCGACATGCTATACTACAACTTTATTCAACATGCCATACTACGACTTTATTCGACATGATATACTTTGACTTTATTCGACATGCTATACTACAACTTTATTCAACATGCTATACTATGACTTTATACGACATACGATACTTTGACTTTATTCGACATGCTATACTACAACTTTATTCAACATGCTATACTATGACTTTATACGACAAATGATACTTTGACTTTATACGACATGCTATACTACAACTTTATTCAACATGCTATACTACGACTTTATTCGACATGCTATACTTTGACTTTATTCGACATGCTATACTACAACTTTATTCGACATGCTATACTACGACTTTGTTCGACATGCTACACTTTGACTTTATTCGATATGCTATACTACAACTTTATTCGACATGCTATACTTTGACTTTATTCGACATGCTATACTACGACTTTATTCGACATGCTACACTACGACTTCGTTCAACATGCTATACTACGACTTTATTCAACATGCTATACTACGACTTTATACAACATGCTATACTACGACTTTATTCGACATGCTATACTACGACTTTATTCAACATGCTATACTACAACTTTATTCAACATACTATACTAAGACTTTTTAAAAGTTTGACATACTATACTAAGACTTTTTAAAAGTTTTTTTGACATACTATACTATGACTTTTTATACTTTTCGACATACTATACTACGACTTTATTCAACATGCTATACTATTATGTAAAAAGTCATAAAAAGTCATAGTATGTCAAAAAGTATAAAAAGTCATAGTATAGTTTATGGAAAAGTCATAAAAAGTCATAGTATAGTATGTCAAAAAGTATAAAAAGTCGTAGTATAGTATGTTGAAAAGTATGAAAGTCATAGTATAGTATGTCGAAAAGTCATAAAAAGTAATAGTATAGTATGTCGAAAAGTATAAAAAGTCATAGTATAGAATGTCGAAAAGTATAAAAAATCCTAGTATAGTATGTCGAAAAGTATAAAACGTTATAGTATAGTATGTCGAAAAGTCTAAAAAGTCATAGTATACTATGTCATAAAGTATAATAAGTAATAGTATAGTATGTCAAAATGTATAAAAAGTCATAGTATAGCTTATTGAAAAGTATAAACAGTTATAGTATAGTATGTCGAAAAAAAGTCAACATTGATAGTTTTTGTTGTAAAGGAACAAGAAGAGTCTAAAGTCCTCTGGAGAATGCGGTAATCGTCCTCGGAGATGGTCCAGCGGTGAAAGACAGTGTCTGGACTTCAGGAGACGCGGGTTCATGCCCCGCCTCAGGTTAGTCCCACAGGAATGTTGGTGATGAACTCAGGAACTCACGAATTTACAAATGTCAACTTACGAATTTCAACTTGGGAATTTATGAATTTCTCCTTGCGAATTTACAAAATTTTATTTAGGATTATATTTATTTTGAATTAACGAATTTTGAAAGTTATTTTAAATAAATATTTTTATATTTAATATCTAGTGTGTCTATAAAACGTCATAGTATAGTATGTCGAAAAGTCATAAAAAGTCATAGTATAGTATGTTGAAAAGTCATAAAAAGTCATAGTATAGTATGTTGAAAAAAAGTCAACATTGATAGTTTTTGTTGTAAAGGAACAAGAAGAGTCTAAAGTCCTCTGGAGAATGCAGGCATTGAACCCACAACCTCTCACATGCTAAGCTAGCAGTCTACTATTTTTTAAAAAGTCACAGTATAGTATGTCGAAAAGTCATAAAAAGTCATAGTATAGTATGTCAAAAAGTCATAAAAAGTCATAGTATAGTATGTTATAAAGTCATAAAAAGTCATAGTATAGTATGTTATAAAGTCATAAAAAGTCATAGTATAGTATGTCGAAAAGTCATAAAAAGTCATAGTTTAGTATGTTATAAAGTCATAAAAAGTCATAGTATAGTATGTTAGAAAGTCATAAAAAGTCATAGTATAGTATGTTATAAAGTCATAAAAAGTCATAGTAAAGTATGTTATAAAGTATAAAAAGTCATAGTATAGTATTTCGAAAAGTCATAAAAAGTCATAGTATAGTATGTTGAAAAGTCATAAAAAGTCATAGTATAGTATGTTATAAAGTATAAAAAGTCATAGTATAGTATTTAAAAGTATAAAAAGTCCTAGTATAGTATGTTATAAAGTATAAAAAGTCATAGTATAGTATGTCGAAAAGTATAAAACGTAATAGTATAGTATGTTTAAAGTATAAAAAGTCATAGTATAGTATGTCAAAATTTTACAAAAAGTCATAGTATAGTATGTCGAAAAGTCTAAAAAGTCATAGTATACTATGTCATAAAGTATAATAAGTAATAGTATAGTATGTCAAAATGTATAAAAAGTCATAGTATAGCTTATTGAAAAGTATAAACAGTTATAGTATAAGTATGTCGAAAAAAAGTCAACATTGATAGTTTTTGTTGTAAAGGAACAAGAAGAGTCTAAAGTCCTCTGGAGAATGCGGTAATCGTCCTCGGAGATGGTCCAGCGGTGAAAGACAGTGTCTGGACTTCAGGAGACGCGGGTTCATGCCCCGCCTCAGGTTAGTCCCACAGGAATGTTGGTGATGAACTCAGGAACTCACGAATTTACAAACGTCAACTTACGAATTTCAACTTGGGAATTTATGAATTTCTCCTTGCGAATTTACAAAATTTTATTTAGGATTATATTTATTTTGAATTAACGAATTTTGAAAGTTATTTTAAATAAATATTTTTATATTTAATATCTAGTGTGTCTATAAAACGTCATAGTATAGTATGTCGAAAAGTCATAAAAAGTCATAGTATAGTATGTTGAAAAGTCATAAAAAGTCATAGTATAGTATGTTGAAAAAAAGTCAACATTGATAGTTTTGTTGTAAAGGAACAAGAAGAGTCTAAAGTCCTCTGGAGAATGCAGGCATTGAACCCACAACCTCTCACATGCTAAGCTAGCAGTCTACTATTTTTTAAAAAGTCACAGTATAGTATGTCGAAAAGTCATAAAAAGTCATAGTATAGTATGTCAAAAAGTCATAAAAAGTCATAGTATAGTATGTTATAAAGTCATAAAAGTCATAGTATAGTATGTTATAAAGTCATAAAAAGTCATAGTATAGTATGTCGAAAAGTCATAAAAAGTCATAGTTTAGTATGTTATAAAGTCATAAAAAGTCATAGTATAGTATGTTATAAAGTCATAAAAAGTCATAGTATAGTATGTTATAAAGTATAAAAAGTCATAGTATAGTATTTGAAAAGTCATAAAAAGTCATAGTATAGTATGTTGAAAAGTCATAAAAAGTCATAGTATAGTATGTTATAAAGTATAAAAGTCATAGTATAGTATTTGAAAAGTATAAAAAGTCCTAGTATAGTATGTTATAAAGTATAAAAAGTCATAGTATAGTATGTCGAAAAGTATAAAACGTAATAGTATAGTATGTTGAAAAGTATAAAAAGTCATAGTATAGTATGTAAAAATTTTACAAAAAGTCATAGTATAGTATGTCGAAAAGTATAAAAAGTCATAGTATAGTATGTCAAAAAGTATAAAAAGTCATAGTATAGTATGTTATAAAGTATAAAAAGTCATAGTATAGTATGTCAAAAAGTATAAAAAGTCATAGTATAGTATGTCGAAAAGTAAAAAAAATCATATTATAGTATGTTGAAAAGTATAAAAAGTAATAGTATAGTATGTCGAAAAGTATAGAAAGTCATAGTATAGTATGTCGAAAAGCATAAAAAGTCATAGTATAGTATGTCGAAAAGTATAAAAAGTCATAGTATCGTATGTCGAAAAGTATAAAAAGTCATAGTATAGTATGTCGAAAAGTAAAAAAAATCATATTATAGTATGTTGAAAAGTATAAAAAGTAATAGTATAGTATGTCGAAAAGTATAGAAAGTCATAGTATAGTATGTCGAAAAGCATAAAAAGTCATAGTATAGTATGTCGAAAAGTATAAAAAGTCATAGTATCGTATGTCGAAAAGTATAAAAAGTCATAGTATAGTATGTTGAATAAAGTTGTGAAGTAATCATTAATCGTACGTTGTGTAGCCGTCTCCCCGACCACGCTGCACCACACCAACGATAACTGCTTATAAACTGCGTTTGTCGGTAATCGTCCTCGGAGATGGTCCAGCGGTGAAAGACAGCGTCTGGACTTCAGGAGACGCGGGTTCAAGCCCCGCCTCAGGTTAGTCCCACAGGAATGTTGGTGATGAACTCAGGAACTCACGAATTTACGAACGTCAACTTACGAATTTCAACTTGCGAATTTACGAACGTCAACTTACGAATTTCAACTTGCGAATTTACGAACGTCAACTTACAAATTTCAACTTCAACTTACAAATTTCAACTTGCGAATTTGCCAACGTCAACTTGCGAATTTACGAACGTCAACTTACGAATTTACGAACGTCAACTTACGAATTTCCACTTCAACTTACGAATTTCAACTTGCCAATTGATGAATTTCTCCTCGTGAATTTACAAAATTTAATTTAGGATTATAATATTTATTTTAAATTAACGAATTTTGAAAGTTATTTTAAATAAATATTTTTATATTTAATATCTAGTGTGTCTATAAAACGTCATAGTATAGTATGTCAAAAAGTCATAAAAAGTCATAGTATAGTATGTTATAAAGTATAAAAAGTCATAGTATAGTATGTCGAAAAGTCATAAAAAGTCATAGTATAATATGTTGAAAAGTTATAAAAAGTCATAGTATAGTATGTCGAAAAGTATAAAAAGTCATAGTATAGTATGTCAAAAAGTATAAAAAGTCATAGTATAGTATGTTATAAAGTATAAAAGTCATAGTATAGTATGTCGAAAAGTATAAAAAGTCATAGTATAGTATGTTATAAAGTATAAAAAGTTTTAGTATAGTATGTTATAAAGTATAAAAGTCATAGTATAGTATGTCGAAAAGTCATAAAAAGTCATAGTATAGTATGTCGAAAAGTCATAAAAGTTATAGTATAGTATGTTATAAAGTATAAAAGTCATAATATAGTATGTTATAAAGTATAAAAAGTCATAGTATAGTATGTCGAAAAGTATAAAAAGTCATAGTATAGTATGTCGAAAAGTATAAAAAGTCATAGTACAGTATGTTGAAAACTATAAAAAGTTATAGTATAGTATTTCGCAAGTATAAAAAGTAATAGTATAGTATGTTGAAAAGTATAAAAGTCATAGTATAGTATGTCGAAAAGTATAAAAAGTCATAGTATAGTATGTTATAAAGTATAAAAAGTCATAGTATAGTATGTCGAAAAGTATAAAAAGTGATAGTATAGTATGTTATAAAGTATAAAAAGTCATAGTATAGTATGTCGAAAAGTATAAAAAGTCATAGTATAGTATGTCAAAAAGTATAAAAAGTCATAGTATAGTATGTTGAATAAAGTTGTGAAGTAATCATTAATCGTACGTTGTGTAGCCGTCTCTCCGACCACGCTGCACCACACCAACGATAACTGCTTATAAACTGCGTTTGTCGGTAATCGTCCTCGGAGATGGTCCAGTGGTGAAAGACAGCGTCTGGACTTCAGGAGACGCGGGTTCAAGCCCCGCCTCAGGTTAGTCCCACAGGAATGTTGGTGATGAACTCAGGAACTCACGAATTTACCAACGTCAACTTACGAATTTCAACTTCCGAATATACCAACGTCAACTTACGAATTTAAACTTGCGAATTTGCGAACGTCAACTTACGAATTTCCACTTCAACTTGCGAATTTATGAATTTCTCCTCGCGAATTTACTAAATTTAATTTAGGATTATAATATTTATTTTGAATTAACGAATTTTGAAAGTTATTTTAAATAAATATTTTTATATTTAATATCTAGTGTGTCTATAAAACGTCATAGTATAGTATGTCAAAAAGTCATAAAAAGTCATAGTATAATATGTTGAAAAGTTATAAAAAGTCATAGTATAGTATGTTATAAAGTATAAAAAGTCCTAGTATAGTATTTCGAAAAGTATAAAAAGTCCTAGTATAGTATGTTATAAAGTATAAAAAGTCATAGTATAGTATGTCGAAAAGTATAAAACGTAATAGTATAGTATGTTGAAAAGTATAAAAAGTCATAGTATAGTATGTCAAAATTTTACAAAAAGTCATAGTATAGTATGTCGAAAAGTATAAAAAGTCATAGTATAGTATGTCAAAAAGTATAAAAAGTCATAGTATAGTATGTTATAAAGTATAAAAAGTCATAGTATAGTATGTCAAAAGTATAAAAAGTCATAGTATAGTATGTCGAAAAGTAAAAAAGTCATATTATAGTATGTTCAAAAGTATAAAAAGTCATAGTGTAGTATGTGAAAAGTATAAAAATTCATAGTATAGTATTTCGACAAGTATAAAAAGTAATAGTATACTATGTTGAAAAGTATAAAAAGTCATAGTATAGTATGTCGAAAAGTATAAAAAGTAATAGTATAGTATGTTGAAAAGTATAAAAAGTCATAGTATAGTATGTCAAAATTTTATTAAAAGTCATAGTATAGTATGTCGAAAAGTATAAAAAGTAATAGTATAGTATGTCGAAAAGTATAAAAAGTCATAGTATAGTATGTCGAAAAGTCATAAAAAGTCATAGTATAGTATGTCGAAAAGTCATAAAAAGTCATAGTATAGTATGTCGAAAAGTATAAAAAGTCATAGTATAGTATGTTATAAAGTATAAAAAGTCATAGTATAGTATGTTAAAAAGTATAAAAAGTCATAGTATAGTATGTCGAAAAGTAAAAAAAATCATATTATAGTATGTCGAAAAGTATAAAAAGTCATAGTATAGTATGTTATAAAGTATAAAAAGTCATAGTATAGTATGTCAAAAAGTATAAAAAGTCATAGTATAGTATGTTATAAAGTATAAAAAGTCATAGTATAGTATGTCGAAAAGTATAAAAAGTCATAGTATAGTATGTCAAAAAGTATAAAAAGTCATAGTATAGTATGTTGAATAAAGTTGTGAAGTAATCATTAATCGTACGTTGTGTAGCCGTCTCTCCGACCACGCTGCACCACACCAACGATAACTGCTTATAAACTGCGTTTGTCGGTAATCGTCCTCGGAGATGGTCCAGTGGTGAAAGACAGCGTCTGGACTTCAGGAGACGCGGGTTCAAGCCCCGCCTCAGGTTAGTCCCACAAGAATGTTGGTGATGAACCAATGGGGACGTTTGACAATTTTGAAAGTCATTTTAAATAAATATTTTTATATTTAATATCTAGTGTGTCTATAAAAGTCATAGTATAGTATGTCGAAAAGATTTAAAAGCTCTTGGTATAGTGTAACGGCCGGTTTAGTCCTATTATAGAGTATTAGTCCTATAATAGAGTATTAGTCCTATTATAGAGTATTAGTCCTATTATAGAGTATTAGTCCTATAATAGAGTATTAGTCCTATTATAGAGTATTAGTCCTATAATAGAGTATTAGTCCTATTATAGAGTATTAGTCCTATAATACAGTATTAGTCCTATAATAGAGTATTAGTCCTATTATAGAGTATTAGTCCTATTATAGAGTATTAGTCCTATAATACAGTATTAGTCCTATAATAGAGTATTAGTCCTATTATAGAGTATTAGTCCTATTATAGAGTATTAGTCCTATTATAGAGTATAAGTCCTATAATAGAGTATTAGTCCTATTATAGAGTATAAGTCCTATTATAGAGTATTAGTCCTATTATAGAGTATTAGTCCTATTATAGAGTATTAGTCCTATAATAGAGTATTAGTCCTATTATAGAGTATTAGTCCTATTATAGAGTATTAGTCCTATAATAGAGTATTAGTCCTATTATAGAGTATTAGTCCTATTATAGAGTATAAGTCCTATTATAGAGTATTAGTCCTATTATAGAGTATAAGTCCTATTATAGAGTATAAGTCCTATTATAGAGTATTAGTCCTATTATAGAGTATAAGTCCTATTATAGAGTATTAGTCCTATAATAGAGTATTAGTCCTATTATAGAGTATAAGTCCTATTATAGAGTATTAGTCCTATTATAGAGTATTAGTCCTATAATAGAGTATAAGTCCTATTATAGAGTATTAGTCCTATTATAGAGTATAAGTCCTATTATAGAGTATTAGTCCTATTATAGAGTATTAGTCCTATTATAGAGTATTAGTCCTACAATAGAGTATTAGTCCTATATTAGAGTATTAGTCCTATAATAGAGTATTAGTCCTATTATAGAGTATTAGTCCTATTATAGAGTATAAGTCCTATTATAGAGTATTAGTCCTATTATAGAGTATTAGTCCTATTTTAGAGTATTAGTCCTATAATAGAGTATAAGTCCTATAATAGAGTATTAGTCCTATAATAGAGTATTAGTCCTATAATAGAGTATAAGTCCTATAATAGAGTATTAGTCCTATTAAAGAGTATTAGTCCTATTATAGAGTATAAGTCCTATAATAGAGTATTAGTCCTATTATAGAGTATTAGTCCTATTATAGAGTATTAGTCCTATTAAAGAGTATTAGTCCTATTATAGAGTATAAATCCTATAATAGAGTATTAGTCCTATTATAGAGTATTAGTCCTATAATAGAGTATTAGTCCTATAATAGAGTATTAGTCCTATTATAGAGTATTAGGTTACAGGTTACTCTGAGCATGTGCAGATTCAGCTGCGTGGCTGCTCGGAGACGATTGGCCCTCGTTGTGGCTCCGCCCACTTCCCTGTTCCAGTCCATTGCTGTTGATTGGTGCGGTTGGTGTGGATCTTCTAATCAGCTTCCTGCAATCAGCCCAGCTGGAGTATAAAGACCTGATTGGTCCAGGTCAGTCGGCCATGCTGTCCTCTAATTAACCTCTGCTAGAGTTAACGAGCTGTTAATATTTTGGAGAGTCTAGTCTCTTTGTTTCCGTTCTACAGTAATACAAAGCTAATGCTAAAGCTAATGGGCGCTGTGCTCCTTTAATTGGGGGCAACAGGAAGCAGCCGGAGCTCCTTCCTGGTCTTAACATGCAGAAGAAGAAGAACTCAGAGTGGATATGTAGTATGCAGATGAAGGATGAATCGAGGCAGCTGATTGGTTGTCAGACACAGAAAGCATTTTATTCATGATGAACAGAAACATTAGTTTTCATCAGAGCGTCCACCTACACACACACACACACACACACACACACACATACACACCTACACACACACACACACACACACACACACACACACCTACAC
>JABXJD010000728.1:145000-150000 GCA_013375575.1 Percina caprodes | reverse complement strand
CCCTCTGATGGAGGACGGAGATCAATGGGAGCATCGACTGGTTTTATATGAAGCCAACTAGCTGCTGCTTTACTTAATGGACAATTGCACACCTTTAGTGTCCGTCCACTACACACCACTCAGATTATTATTCAGAGAGTCTGACAACATTATGGGATGGATCCCTACAGAGATAGACCTTTTAGTTAAAGAGTAAGATCCTTTTAGTTTAACATGAAACAGAAATCACCATCACCAAACCCACCAGACTCCATGTAAATAATCACTACTGTTAGCGTGTATAGAGCAGCATATCTCCACCAGACTCCATGTTAATAATCACTACTTTTAGTGTGTATAGAGCAGCATATCTCCACCAGACTCCATGTAAATAATCACTACTTTTAGTGTGTATAGAGCAGCATATCTCCACCAGACTCCATGTAAATAATCACTACTTTTAGTGTGTATAGAGCAGCATATCTCCACCAGACTCCATGTAAATAATCACTACTTTTAGCGTGTATAGAGCAGCATATCTCCACCAGACTCCATGTAAATAATCACTACTTTTAGCGTGTATAGAGCAGCATATCTCCACCAGACTCCATGTTAATAATTACTACTTTTAGCGTGTATAGAGCAGCATATCTCCACCAGACTCCATGTTAATAATCACTACTTTTAGCGTGTATAGAGCAGCATATCTCCACCAGACTCCATGTAAATAATCACTACTTTTAGCGTGTATAGAGCAGCATATCTCCACCAGACTCCATGTAAATAATCACTACTTTTAGCGTGTATAGAGCAGCATATCTCCACCAGACTCCATGTAAATAATCACTACTTTTAGCGTGTATAGAGCAGCATATCTCCACCAGACTCCATGTAAATAATCACTACTTTTAGCGTGTATAGAGCAGCATATCTCCACCAGACTCCATGTAAATAATCACTACTTTTAGCGTGTATAGAGCAGCATATCTCCACCAGACTCCATGTAAATAATCACTACTTTTAGCGTGTATAGAGCAGCATATCTCCACCAGACTCCATGTAAATAATCACTACTTTTAGCGTGTATAGAGCAGCATATCTCCACCAGACTCCATGTTAATAATCACTACTTTTAGCGTGTATAGAGCAGCATATCTCCACCAGACTCCATGTTAATAATCACTACTTTTAGCGTGTATAGAGCAGCATATCTCCACCAGACTCCATGTAAATAATCACTACTTTTAGCGTGTATAGAGCAGCATATCTCCACCAGACTCCATGTAAATAATCACTACTTTTAGCGTGTATAGAGCAGCATATCTCCACCAGACTCCATGTAAATAATCACTACTTTTAGCGTGTATAGAGCAGCATATCTCCACCAGACTCCATGTAAATAATCACTACTTTTAGCGTGTATAGAGCAGCATATCTCCACCAGACTCCATGTAAATAATCACTACTTTTAGCGTGTATAGAGCAGCATATCTCCACCAGACGTGATTATTTAAATGGCGTCTGGTGGTTTCATGTTGAACTAAAAGGATCTTCCTCTCTAACTAACGGAGTGAATGATCCGTACACATCAGATCATGTGTAACTGTACAGGAAAGTGTCTGAGTTAACAGATCAACTTACTGACACACGTAGACTCTGAAACTCAAGCTGTGTGTGTGTGTGTGTGTGTGTGTGTGTGTGTGTGTGTGTGTGTGTGTGTGTGTGTGTGTTGACCGCAGTTTGAACTCAAAACTTTGGGTCTTCTTTAAAAGGTCTGACAGGAAGTTCATCTGACAGTCAGAGAGACACACACACACACACACACACCACAGACCTGTTATATCTCTCCCTCCACTCTCAGTATTGATTTCTGTATTGATCTGCTGTAGGCGGCTGATCGTCTCCGTCTAGAAACACTCCACTTACCGCTGATTGCTCTCCCCACACACACACACACACACACACACACACACACACAAACCTCCGGTGCAGAGAGGGAGAAGAGGAGGAAGCAGGATGAAGAGCTTAACATCTGACATCAGTGTGGACGGAGATAAATTATATTGGGCCACAAGAGAGAAGCCCCGCCCCTTCCTGTACACAGTGAGAAGAAGCCCCGCCCCTCCCTGAACATAGCGAGAAGCCCCGCCCCTTCCTGAACACAGTGAGAAGCCCCGCCCCTCCCTGAACACAGCGAGAAGAAGCCCCGCCCCTCCCTTGACACAATGAGAAGAAGCCCCGCCCCTTCCCAAACACCGAGAGAAGCCCCGCCCCTCCTGCACACAGTGAGCTGAAGCCCCGCCCCTTCCTGTACACAGTGAGGAGAAGCCCCGCCCCTTCCTGTGCACAGAGAGAGGAAGCCCCGCCCCGTCAGGTACATAAATAGAATAAGACCCGCCCCCTGAGATATACAGAGAGAAGCCCCGCCCATGCATGAACATGAAGAGAAGAAGTCTCTGTGTGTGTGCGCTCTATAATCTACAGATAGAGCAGGTCTAGACCGCTCTATAATCTACAGATAGAGCAGGTCTAGACCGCTCTATAATCTACAGATAGAGCAGGTCTAGACCGCTCTATAATCTACAGGTAGAGCAGGTCTAGACCGCTCTATAATTTACAGAGCAGGTCTAGACCGCTCTATAATCTACAGGTAGAGCAGGTCTAGACCGCTCTATAATCTACAGATAGAGCAGGTCTAGACCCCTCTATAATCTACAGATAGAGCAGGTCTAGACCCCTCTATAATCTACAGATAGAGCAGGTCTAGACCGCTCTATAATCTACAAATAGAGCAGGTCTAGACCGCTCTATAATCTACAGATAGAGCAGGTCTAGACCGCTCTATAATCTACAGATAGAGCAGGTCTAGACCGCTCTATAATCTACAGATAGAGCAGGTCTAGACCGCTCTATAATTTACAGGTAGAGCAGGTCTAGACCGCTCTATAATCTACAGGTAGAGCAGGTCTAGACCGCTCTATAATCTACAGATAGAGCAGGTCTAGACCGCTCTATAATCTACAGATAGAGCAGGTCTAGACCGCTCTATAATCTACAGGTAGAGCAGGTCTAGACCGCTCTATAATCTACAGATAGAGCAGGTCTAGACCGCTCTATAATCTACAGGTAGAGCAGGTCTAGACCGCTCTATAATCTACAGATAGAGCAGGTCTAGACCGCTCTATAATCTACAGATAGAGCAGGTCTAGACCGCTCTATAATCTACAGATAGAGCAGGTCTAGACCGCTCTATAATCTAAAGATAGAGCAGGTCTAGACCGCTCTATAATCTACAGGTAGAGCAGGTCTAGACCGCTCTAAGGTATAGAGCAGGTCTAGACCGCTCTATAATTTACAGGTAGAGCAGGTCTAGACCGCTCTATAATCTACAGGTAGAGCAGGTCTAGACCGCTCTATAATCTACAGATAGAGCAGGTCTAGACCGCTCTATATCTACAGATAGAGCAGGTCTAGACCGCTCTATAATCTACAGATAGAGCAGGTCTAGACCGCTCTATAAGCTAAAGGTAGAGCAGGTCTAGACCGCTCTATAATCTACAGGTAGAGCAGGTCTAGACCCCTCTATAATCTACAGGTAGAGCAGGTCTAGACCGCTCTATAATCTACAGGTAGAGCAGGTCTAGACCGCTCTATAATCTACAGGTAGAGCAGGTCTAGACCGCTCTATAATCTACAGGTAGAGCAGGTCTAGACCCCTCTATAATCTACAGATAGAGCAGGTCTAGACCGCTCTATAATCTACAGGTAGAGCAGGTCTAGACCCCTCTATAATATACAGATAGAGCAGGTCTAGACCGCTCTATAATCTACAGATAGAGCAGGTCTAGACCGCTCTATAATCTACAGATAGAGCAGGTCTAGACCGCTCAATAATTTACAGATAGATCAGGTCTAGACCGCTCTATAATCTACAGATAGAGCAGGTCTAGACCGCTCTATAATCTACAGATAGAGCAGGTCTAGACCGCTCTATAATCTACAGATAGAGCAGGTCTAGACCGCTCTATAATCTACAGGTAGAGCAGGTCTAGACCGCCTATAATCTACAGATAGATCAGGTCTAGACCGCTCTATAATCTACAGATAGAGCAGGTCTAGACCGCTCTATAATCTACAGATAGAGCAGGTCTAGACCGCTCTATAATCTACAGATAGAGCAGGTCTAGACCGCTCTATAATCTACAGGTAGAGCAGGTCTAGACCGCTCTATAATCTACAGATAGAGCAGGTCTAGACCGCTCTATAATCTAAAGATAGAGCAGGTCTAGACCGCTCTATAATCTACAGATAGAGCAGGTCTAGACCCCTCTATAATCTACAGATAGAGCAGGTCTAGACCCCTCTATAATCTACAGATAGAGCAGGTCTAGACCGCTCTATAATCTACAGGTAGAGCAGGTCTAGACCGCTCTATAATCTACAGATAGAGCAGGTCTAGACCCCTCTATAATCTACAGGTAGAGCAGGTCTAGACCGCTCTATAATCTACAGATAGAGCAGGTCTAGACCCCTCTATAATCTACAGATAGAGCAGGTCTAGACCGCTCTATAATCTACAGGTAGAGCAGGTCTAGACCGCTCTATAATCTACAGGTAGAGCAGGTCTAGACCGCTCTATAATCTACAGATAGAGCAGGTCTAGACCGCTCTATAATCTACAGGTAGAGCAGGTCTAGACCGCTCTATAATCTACAGGTAGAGCAGGTCTAGACCCCTCTATAATCTACAGATAGAGCAGGTCTAGACCGCTCTATAATCTACAGATAGAGCAGGTCTAGACCGCTCTATAATCTACAGATAGAGCAGGTCTAGACCGCTCTATAATCTACAGATAGAGCAGGTCTAGACCCCTCTATAATCTACAGATAGAGCAGGTCTACACCGCTCTATAATCTACAGATAGAGCAGGTCTAGACCGCTCTATAATCTACAGATAGAGCAGGTCTAGACCGCTCTATAATCTACAGATAGAGCAGGTCTAGACTGCTCTATAATTCCCA
>JABXJD010000728.1:137500-140000 GCA_013375575.1 Percina caprodes | reverse complement strand
GAGAGGGATAACTTTAGTAATTTTAATATTTATCTTCAGTGTGTATTGGGGTGTATACTTATGCCCCCTGTATTTTAACGTAGGGGGGTGTATTTTAACATATTACACCCCCCCGCGCGGCATTAAGGATGCAGGACGTACCGGTAGCATGCGAGGCTCCTATCATGCGTCCTCGAATGAGTCCTTCTCTCCTCTGGTTCCTCACCAGCTTCACTTTGGTCTGAAGCTCCTCCCTGATGTAGAGATCCAGGTCTCCCTTCAGCTCCTCTCACACACACACACACACACACACACACACACACACACACACACACACACACACACACACACACACACACAGAGACAGACACACACACACACACACGTTAGTAGATAGTGGACTATATAGAGAATTAAAACACATTAAGATGGATCTATATCTATATTTCTAAAAGAGATCCAGAAACGCGTCACTACGTTAATTATGAGTTCACTAAAATAACATGATAATAATTAGTTTAACAGTCAAAATATATTAAAGTTCTGATAAATAACATAAAACTACAAACGTATTATTAGATATGAAACTTAAAGTCCTTTGAACAAGAAAATCTCCATTATATGGGTTATTACACAGATATACATTATATATACAGTATATATCTATATATGCAGTATATATCTGTATACAGTATATATCTGTATATATCTGTATATGTGGTATATATCTGTATATGTGGTATATATCTGTATATGCAGTATATATATCTGTATATACAGTATATATCTGTATATATCTGTATATGTGGTATATATCTGTATATGCAGTATATATATCTGTATATGTGGTATATATCTGTATATGTGGTATATATCTGTATATACAGTATATATATCTGTATATACAGTATATATCTGTATATACAGTATATATCTGTATATGCAGTATATATATCTATATATGCAGTATATATCTGTATATGCAGTATATATCTGTATATACAGTATATATCTGTATATGCAGTATATATATCTATATATGCAGTATATATCTATATATGCAGTATATATCTGTATATGCAGTATATATTGTATATACAGTATATATCTGTATATCAGTATATATATCTGTATATACAGTATATATCTATATATGCAGTATATATCTGTATATGCAGTATATATATCTGTATATGCAGTATATATATCTGTATATGCAGTATATATCTGTATATATCTATATATACTGTATATATCTATGTACTGTATATATCTGTATATGCAGTATATATCTGTATATGCAGTATATATATCTGTATATGTATATATATCTGTATATACAGTATATATCTATATAGTATATATCTGTATATATCTATATATACTGTATATATCTGTACATGCAGTATATATCTGTATATGCAGTATATATCTGTATATATATATATACTGTATATATCTGTACATGCAGTATATATCTGTATATGCTATATATCTGTATATGCAGTATATATATCTGTATATGCAGTATATATATCTGTATATGCAGTATATATCTATATATGCAGTATATATCTGTATATGCAGTATATATATCTGTATATGCAGTATATATATCTGTATATGCAGTATATATCTGTATATGCAGTATATATATCTGTATATGCAGTATATATCTGTATATGTGGTATCTATAGCGAGGGGATGTGCGTCATGGTTACGGAGCTCGCTGTGGTCGTCCACCAGGATGACCTGGTGCAGCAGGTGGTCTGGGGTCCGGTCCAGGACGCTGTGCACCGTCCTCAGCAGGGCGGACAACGCCTCGTTGAAGAAGCAGATCACTACGCTGGCAGAAGGTAGATCCGGGGTACACCTTCACCTGGCACCTGCAGGGGTCAGGCTGCTTAAAGAGGAGAATCTGCTACTCTCCCTCATTCCCCTCTGCTACGTTCCCCCTCTCATCCCCCTGCTCTGCTACGTTCCCCCTCATTCCCCTGCTCTGCACGTTCCCCCTCTCATCCCCCTGCTCTGCATCCCCCTCTCACCCCCTGCTCTGCTACGTTCCCCCTCATTCCCCTGCTCTGCTACGCCCCTCTCATTCCCCTGCTCTGCTACGCCCCCTCTCATTCCCCTGCTCTGCCACGTTTCCCCCTCTCATTCCCCTGCTCTGCTACATTCCCCCTCTCATCCCCTCTCATTCCCCTGCTCTGCTACAGGGGGTCCTTACTGGGGTCCGGGTGTCCGGCAGCTCCCGGTGGGATCCCAGTCTGGTGGAGATGAGGACGTTGAAGGCGTGACGATGGTACCCGGTGTCCCTCAGCTCCTGGTCTGCTGTGTTGAAGATCATCCCTACACACACACACACACACACACACAGACACACACACACACACACACACACACACACACACACACACACACACACACACACACACACACACACACACACACACACACACACACACACACACACACACACACACACAGACAGACAGACAGACAGACAGACAGACAGACAGAC
>JABXJD010000728.1:110000-132500 GCA_013375575.1 Percina caprodes | reverse complement strand
CCCTGATATGCCCTGATACACCCTGCTATGCCATGCTATACCCTGCCATGCCCTGCTATACCCTGCCATGCCCTGCTACACCCTGCTATGCCCTGAAGTGCCCTGCTATGCCCTGCTATGCCCTGATATGCCCTGCTATACCCAGCTATACCCTGCCATGCCCTGCTACACCCTGCTATGCCCTGCTACACCCTGCTATGCCCTGCAGTGCCCTGCTATGCCCTGCTATGCCCTGCTATACCCAGCTATACCCTGCTATTCCCTGATACACCCTGCTATGCCCTGTTCCGCCCTGCTATGCCCTGCTACACCCTGCAATGCCCTGCTATGCCCTGCAATGCCCTGCTATGCCCTGATACACCCTGCTATGCCCTGCTAAGCCCTGCTATACCCTGCTACGTCCTGCTATACCCTGCTATGCCCTGATACACCCTGCTACACCTTGCTATGCCCTGATACACCCTGCTATGCCCTGCTATACCCTGATACACCCTGCTATGCCCTGCTATGCCCTGCTAACTAAATTTACCAATCAGTTCCACGTCGTGCTCCCAGACGCTCTGGACCTCTTCGTCTTGAACTCTTAAAGTCACTTCTGGGGTGTTGATGGGCAGGCGGATCTCAAACGTCGGGTGGTAGTTGGGTCCGAACTCCAGGTCAAATTCTGCTCTCTGAGAAACCAAAGGGACCAAAGTTAACTAAAGGATGCATCGCTACAGCGCTAACAAAGACTTTTATTTTGAAATACTCACCGTCGGCTGTATTTTAACGGCCTGAGGACATCGGACAGAGTAACTTTGATCTTTGATGAGTCGACATGTGGAAGGGACCTGGATGTTCCTCGATTGTTGGTGTTGTTGTCTCACCTGAAGACACATCACAACATTTTAAAGGTCCCACGACAGCAAGATTTCACTTTATGAGGTTTATTAACATTAATATGACTTCAGATACAGTATTAGGGACCACTAAGGTCTATATAAAGAGACTTCAGATACAGTATTAGGGACCACTAAGGTCTATATAAAGACTTCAGATACAGTATTAGGGGACCACTAAGGTCTATATAAAGAGACTTCAGATACAGTATTAGGGACCACTAAGGTCTATATAAAGAGACTTCAGATACAGTATTAGGGACCACTAAGGTCTATATAAAGAGACTTCAGATACAGTATTAGGGACCACTAAGGTCTATATAAAGAGACTTCAGATACAGTATTAGGGGACCACTAAGGTCTATATAAAGACTTCAGATACAGTATTAGGGGACCACTAAGGTCTCTACCATGCTCAGAGGGATGTTTCTCGGCAGGAGAAGCATGTTGAGTTTCTGTCTCCGTGTGGTCGGGTGCGGGTCTCCGAGGAACAGCAGAACTTGGCTGCTGACTGGTTTCGTCCATAGTCTTTTAATGACGTCCCAGATGAGGCCGAGGACAGACAGGTGGGGGACATTCACGACCACATGGGTGTCTGTGATCTCCAGCGGCTCCAGGATGCTCAGCCCATCATCAGAGACGTGGACGACCGACAGCAGGCCGTCAGGAGGCGGCGCTGTGGAGACAGAGCTGGTCAGCTGGGGCTGATGGGTAATTACAGCAGTTACTAGTGTCACTACTACTAACTAGCAGCTCTATACACTCATCTCTTACCATCTATGATGTCACAGTGTGGGGGGGTTAACTCATCTCTTACCCTCTATGATGTCACAGTGGGGGAGGTGGAGCTGACTGACAGCAGCCTCCTCTGAACTCCTGATGTCGTACAGCGGCCCTGCAGCCATCCTGCCAGCTGATTGGAGGAGGCTCTCATCCCATTGGACAATGTTGTACAGAAGCTCCGCCTCCTGAGTCATACCAAACACCAGTCCAGTCAAAGCACACTGGAACACACCTGGACCGGGACACCTGAACCTGTCGGACACAGAACAACCAATCACAAGCAAGCTCTCGCTTTTTGTTGTTATTCATCTTAACCCTCATGTTGTCCTCCTGTTGTCTTCATGTTGTCTTTATGTTGTCTTTATGTTGTCTTTATGTTGTCCTCCGGTTGTCCTCATGTTGTCCTCATGTTGTCCACATGTTGTCCTCATGTTGTCTTCATGTTGCCCTCATGTTGTCCTCATGTTGCCCACATGTTGTCCTCATGTTGTCCTCATGTTGTCCCCATGTTGTCCTCATGTTGCCTTCATGTTGTCCTCATGTTGTCCTCATGTTGCCCTCATGTTGTCCTCATGTTGTCCTCCTGTTGTCTTTATGTTGTCCTCCGGTTGTCCACATGTTGTCCACATGTTGTCCTCATGTTGTCTTCATGTTGCCCTCATGTTGTCCTCATGTTGCCTTCATGTTGTCCTAATGTTGTCCTCATGTTGCCCTCATGTTGTCCTCATGTTGTCCTCCTGTTGTCTTTATGTTGTCTTTATGTTGTCCTCATGTTGCCCTCATGTTGTCTTCATGTTGCCCTCATGTTGTCCTCATGTTGTCTTCATGTTGCCCTCATGTTGTCTTCGTGTTGCCCTCATGTTGTCTTCATGTTGTCTTCATGTTGCCCTCATGTTGCCTTCATGTTGTCTTCATGTTGTCTTCATGTTGTCCTCATGTTGTCCTCATGTTGCCCTCATGTTGTCCTCATGTTGCCCTCATGTTGTCCTCATGTTGTCCTCATGTTGTCTTCATGTTGCCCTCATGTTGTCTTCATGTTGTCTTCATGGTGTCTTCATGTTGTCTTCATGTTGCCCTCATGTTGTCTTCATGTTGTCTTCATGGTGTCTTCATGTTGTCTTCATGTTGTCTTCATGTTGTCTTCATGTTGCCCTCATGTTGTCTTCATGTTGTCTTCATGGTGTCTTCATGTTGCCCTCATGTTGTCTTCATGTTGTCTTCATGTTGCCCTCATGTTGCCCTCATGTTGTCTTCATGTTGTCTTCATGGTGTCTTCATGTTGTCCTCATGTTGTCTTCATGTTGTCTTCATGTTGCCCTCATGTTGTCCTCGTGTTGTCCCCAAGTTGTCCTCATGTTGTCCTCATGTTGTCTTCATATTGTCCTCATGTTGCCCTCATGTTGCCCTCATGTTGTCTTCATGTTGTCCTCATGTTGTCATGGAAACCTATTCTGGTCCAACCTCAAAATACAGTTATGACCCTGAAGATGAGAAGAATTACCTGTATGACGTTTTTCCCGACTCAGTCAGCTGCTCAGGTGTGAAACTCAAAGTGTCCTGAAACTGAGAAAAACAGCTGATTGGTAACAAGTGGAATGGGAAAAATTACTATTAAGCATGAATTTACATATCCTTCAACAGATTATTATTATTAATAATAGAGTTGTTTATCTCCCAGGTCTTTCCATAAAGAGCAGGTCTAGACCAGGACTCTGGGATGTTATTTATCTCCCAGGTATTTCCATAAAGAGCAGGTCTAGACCAGACTCAGGCATGTTATTTATCTCCCAGGTCTTTCAATAAAGAGCAGGTCTAGACCAGGACTCTGGGATGTTATTTATCTCCCAGGTATTTCCATAAAGAGCAGGTCTAGACCGGACTCAGGCATGTTATTTATCTCCCAGGTATTTCCATAAAGAGCGGGTCTAGACCGGACTCTGGGATGTTATTTATCTCCCAGGTCTTTCATAAAGAGCAGGTCTAGACCGAACTCTGGCATATTATTTATCTCCCAGGTATTTCCATAAAGAGCAGGTCTAGACCGGACTCTGGGATGTTATTTATCTCCCAGGTCTTTCATAAAGAACATATTGGATAATTGGAATTCTGTAAGTGGGCCCCCTGATCATGGGACTTGGACTCTCCCTAATACCGTATATCATAAAACTGGTGAGACAGCCGCCATCAGATGGACCCAAAAGCTGTCTGGGGAACTTATGAACTGGACGCACATATGACGCTGGTGATGAGAGAGATTGACGGATGACAAATGTTACAGAATCAACCTAAATTGGATTAAAATTATTGTCTTAATGCCCCCACCCCCTAACCCCCACACGCCACCCTTCACCCGAGCGGGAGAACAACTCGCAGCTGGCCTTACTATCTTCTCCTGCACTGGCTTATCTCTCTCCAAGGCCGAATTGAACTGAACTTTCTCTAACAACATAGACAGTCTGACGCATCTTACTTCCCAATCACAGACTCACTATCTAACTCACACTATACACCCCCCGTCCCTCCCACCCCCTCCCCCCTTGAACTTACTGCCTTGGAAACTTTTATTTTTGTATCTTTCTCCCTCACAAGACACCTCAAAAAATCCCATCCTTGTGCATTATTATGATGTTATGTATTGTATACTATGTTGCTGCGGCATTAATCCTTTTAGGGGGGCGTGTGCCGGCGCTTTAAATAGCTGCGGCCCGGTACAGACAACATACACAACACAGGTCAGGATCCTCCCTGGTACAGACAACGTCTACAACACAGGTCAGGATCCTCCCTGGTACAGACAACGTCTACAACACAGGGCAGGATCCTCCCTGGTACAGACAACGTCTACAACACAGGTCAGGATCCTCCCTGGTACAGACAACGTCTACAACACAGGTCAGGATCCTCCCTGGTACAGACAACGTCCACCACACAGGTCAGGATCCTCCCTGGTACAGACAACGTCTACAACACAGGGCAGGATCCTCCCTGGTACAGACAACGTCCACAACACAGGTCAGGATCCTCCCTGGTACAGACAACGTCCACAACACAGGTCAGGATCCTCCCTGGTACAGACAACGTCCACAACACAGGTCAGGATCCTCCCTGGTACAGACAACGTCCACCACACAGGTCAGGATCCTCCCTGGTACAGACAACGTCTACAACACAGGTCAGGATCCTCCCTGGTACAGACAACGTCTACAACACAGGTCAGGATCCTCCCTGGTACAGACAACGTCCACCACACAGGTCAGGATCCTCCTTGGTACAGACAACGTCCACCACACAGGTCAGGATCCTCCCTGGTACAGACAACGTCCACCACACAGGTCAGGATCCTCCTTGGTACAGACAACGTCCACCACACAGGGCAGGATCCTCCCTGGTACAGACAACGTCCACCACACAGGTCAGGATCCTCCTTGGTACAGACAACGTCCACCACACAGGTCAGGATCCTCCTTGGTACAGACAACGTCCACCACACAGGTCAGGATCCTCCCTGGTACAGACAACGTCCACCACACAGGGCAGGATCCTCCCTGGTACAGACAACGTCCACCACACAGGGCAGGATCCTCCCTGCTTCACGCTCTGCTCTACGTGCACTCTTTACTCATTCTAATTTCCTGTTATTATTCAGTAAAATGATCCTGCACAAGGGTAAGCCTGCAGGACGCCATTGGAAAGCAGCAATATTACCCCCGAGTCTGATCCCTGCCAGATTCATATCAACATTAAAGTGAAACCCTGACCTTTGTATGGGGAGCCTCTCCACCCACAAGCTGCTTCAACCTCTCTGGATCATCAGGACTCAGCTGATCCTCTCTTCTGTCCTCAGACACATCTGGGTTGGTCTTTGACGTGGACAGATCTGGTGGAGAGAAGAAGACACGTAATAAGAATAACATAATAATAATAATAATAATAATAATAATAATAATAATAATAATAATAATAACAATAACACAAATACATACAGGTTCTACACACACTCCAACTGGAACACAACCGTAACAGTACGAGGACAAATACCAGTACAAGGTGCATGGATGGCAGCGTCAAAGTAGACTACATGGGGTAGGAAACAATACTGCATATCAGCAATATAATATATATGTATATTGTAATATATAAAAATGTTTCCAACTTCTAATTCCCCCCCCCAAAAATAATATTTCATCTAAAAATATGATGAAACATATTTTAATTGCAGTCTCTCTGCTGACTCTACCTGTTGTACTAGTTTTTGTGATATTTGCTTCTCCTGATTGTTCTTTGTCTGCCACAGTTTCGTGAACCTGAGTCCTGCTGCCACTTCCCTCCTGCTCTCCACCCTGGATCTCCACACTGGATCTCCAGCCTGGATCTCTGGATTACTGGACCCTAACCCTCAGAAACACTGTACCACACACGCTCTGTACCCCGGATTTCCATTGGATTTGGACTTGGCTTTTCCCTGTTGTATCCCCTAACTTGGACATTGGAATAAACCTGTTAAACTGTCATTTTTGTCTGCGTGTTGTCTGTGTTTGGGTTCAAACTAGTTCCACACGTAACACACACCTCGCTTTTGGACCTCGTGGCGACCTAGCATTCCTAAATCTCTAACAGCAACGTCCTGTAGCGTCTTTCTCAAGTAAGAATGTAGAAATAAAATCATGTTTCAGTCTAGACAGAGTCCAAAGGGGGTTGATATAAAGTTAAGATTGAATTTATACAATAACATCTGCACAGAAAGGACAAACTGGGATGAATTGATACTATAAATAAAATTGAATTGAATATTACTCACGTCGTTCATGTCTGTCAGGTGCAGGCCTGGACACTCTGCATCCACCGTGAAGGGACAAACACAATGAAGCAGTTATCTTATGAGCAGAGTTAAAATAATTCCTCTATGTCACTCATCAGGTGAACCTTTAACACTGAAGAATGTCGATGTAAACATACAAATACACTTCAAAACCATATACTGTACGTCGAGGAATTGTGCATTTTTACAAATATTTTTTAAAGTTAGATTAGTCAGAAATTGCTCTGTTGTACATTTCCATGGAATCTGACTTAAATCCATCCATCTTCGTCCGTTTATATTTATATTTATTTATTTGATTAGGACAACGTACATTAATCAACATTTCTGTAAATGCGCCAGTGTTAGCCAGCCGGCTATTTTTCAACTCTACTGACCCCAGAGTCTCCAGTCTACAGTCTGGACTCTCCTTCAGATCAGACAGCTGCTTCACGTCTGACTTCTGCAGCTCGTTGTATTTCAGATCCAGCTTCCTCAGATGGGAGGGTTGGACTTCAGAGCTGAGGCCAGAGCAGCACAGCTGATCTCTGACAAACTGCACCACCTCAATCTGAATAAGGAGTAAATAGATAAAATGAGTAGGGAGACTTTGTCCATCATCATGTCAGCCTTATACAGACATCATCCAAATGTCACCACAACATTCATACATCTGTTCATGTTAAAATGGTCTGGGTGAATACTTGATTCTGATTGGCTGCAGGTTGTCCATAAAAAGTGATGTAGGATACCTAGTAAAGGAGTCGCTTGTAAGTCGCTCTGGATAAAAGCGTCAGCTAAATGACATGTAATATATATAGGTATCTGTGCAATGTATGGTACAGATTTATAGGGAAGAATGTGTTTTCTTTTGCTATAACACAACCAAAGTGTAAACTTTTATGGCTGAGGTCCCAGCAGTGCTCTGGACTGCCCCACCATGCCCGGTTTAGGTTAAAGTGACACTTTTTGTGGCGAGTGAACACAAAGAAGAATGATATTAGCGATTAAAATATGGTTCACAGAACTGCTGGTACTGTGATTGATCCAAGCCACCCTGGGCTTGGACTCCTAATTAACATGTAAGACCTGTAACAGAGTCAGTGAACTGACCTCAGAGTCTCCAGTTTCCAGTTTGGACTTTCCAGAAAACCACACAGCAGCTCCACTCCTAAATCCTTCAGGTTGTAGTTTGCACTCAGCTCCAGGTATCTCAGATGGGAGGGGTTGGACTTCAGAGCTGAGACCAGAGCAGCACAGCTGTTTTCTGACAAACGGCATTTCTCTAATCTGAATAAAGAATAAATTATGTAACTTTAAAAGACAATTTTCCTGCTTGAAATCATTCAAAATTGGTTCACAGTTGAAGGATTAGAAGTTTGGAAGATGGAAACTCCAAACACGTGAACCAGGATGCAGGTTAAAAACTAAATATAAAAATATCTCCCTAATAATAATATTATTGACAATATGCTTCTACTTCAACAAAGACGTAGTGACCTCCTCTTAAACCCACCAATGGCTCCATCTATTTAACTCATGTCATGCAGTCAAACACATAAAAATCCAAAGAAACTAATTTAAGATTTGACTCTACATCCTAAAGTTTCCAAAGATAACCAATATGTCAGGATAAAGTTTTAGGAAATGTGAACAAAAGCAATTTTTCTTTACATATTTCTTTTAGGAATAGGGAAATTATAGCTTCATAACCATGTTGGAAAACAAAATTTTATTTTATTTATTTATCTGTTTTTTTTAATTAATTCACTTAATTCAATTTCAATTAAATGTTATTAATAGTATCAATTCATAACAAGTGTTATCTTGAGACACTTTACAGATAGAGCAGGTCTAGACCACACTCCATAATTTACAAGGACCCAACAGTTCTAGTAGTTTCCTCCAGAGCAAGCAACAGTGCGACAGTGGCGAGGAAAAACTTCCTTTTAGGCCGAAACCTAAAAAAACACAATGGATGTTAGATGAAAACAAAGATTTTATGAGCTTCAGAGTAAAATATTTAATGTGTATATTAAGGTATTGAAGTGAAATGTTCAACATCCCACTGGACTAGACCACTGAAGGAAATAAACTTCAGCATTAAGATGTGGGAATCAGTATAATATCAAACTTATGGCTGTAGTTTAGTGTCACATAAACTTTCACATCATTATAATCTCAGCACAGAAGTAAAACATGGTCCCTGACCTCAGAGTCTCCAGTCTACAGTCTGGACTCTCCAGAAAACCACACAGCTGCTTCACTCCTGAATCCTTCAGGTAGTTGTTGCTCAGGTCCAGGTCTCTCAGATGGGAGGGGTTGGACTTCAGAGCTGAGGCCAGAGCAGCACAGCTGATCTCTGACAAACTGCATCTCTCCAAACTGAATAAGGAATAAATGAAGATTAAAATCCAGTTATAACCCAAACAGATGTGTTGATATTTTTAATGCTCAGCATTACTTTGTCCTAATCAATATATAATCAATATATTTTCCTGTTACGCCCACAACAGAAGAACTCAACTTAACTGTGACACATGAAGATTAGTTGTGGTAAATTAATTTTATTCACAATAATTAACTATATCAAATAACCAAAGCTATGGGAGTCAGGAGCTTTGGCCAAAATAATAACTGATGGGCAGGTAACTTACTACAGAGATTCCAGTTTGCAGTTTGGACTCTCCAAAAAACCACACAGCAGCTTCACTCCTGAATCCTGCAGCTCGTTGTCACTCAGGTCCAGGTCTCTCAGATGGGAGGGGTTGGACTTCAGAGCTGAGACCAGAGCAGCACAGCTGATCTCTGACAAACTGCATCTCTCCAATCTGAATAAAGAACAAATTAAGTAACTTTAGAAGATAATGTTCCTGCTTGAAATCATTCAATGTTTAAAATGTTAAGAGCTGAAGGATTACAATGTAGACGTTTAGAAGATGGAGACTCCAAACAACTGAACCCAACAAGACACAGGTTAAAAACTCTAAATACAAAATGAGCTCTCAGTAATAATAATGACGTTCTGCTACTTCAATGAAGATGTGGAGACTTTATCTCTTAACTCATGTCATGCACTCAAACTCAAATAAAAACCCAAAGAAACTGATATAGGTTTTGACTCAAGATCCCAAAGTTGAACTAACGACAAATATGACGTCTACAATATTTCTTTAGGAATAGTCCATCCATCCATCCATCTTCGTCCTCTTATCCGGTATCGGGTCTCGGGGCAGCAGCTCCAGCAGGGGACCCCAAACTTCCCTTTCGAGCCACATCAACCAGCTCCGACTGGGGGATCCCGAGGCGTTCCCAGGCCAGGTTGGAGATATAATCTCTCCACCTAGTCCTGGGTCTCCCCCGAGGCCTCCTCCCAGCTGGACGTGCCTGGAACACCTCCCTAGGGAGCCCCCCAGGAGGCATCCTCACCAGATGCCCGAACCACCTCAACTGGCTCCTTTCGACGCGAAGGAGCAGCGGCTCTACTCCGAGCTCCTCTCGGAGGACTGAGCTTTTCACCCTATCTCTAAGGGAGACGCCAGCCACCCTCCTGAGGGAACCCATTTCGTCGCTTGTACCCTGGACCTCGTTCTTTCGGTCATGACCCAGCCTTCATGACCATAGGTGAGGGTAGGAACAAAAATTGACCGGTAGATCGAGAGCTTTGCCTTCTGGCTCATCTTCCTGTTCGTCACAACAGTGCGATAAACAGAATGTAATACCCCCCCGCTGCTCCGATTCTCCGACCAATCTCACGCTCCATAGTCCCCTCACTCGCGAACAAGACCCCAAGGTACTTAAACTCCTTCACTTGGGGTAAGGACTCACTCCCTACCTGAAGAAAGCACTCCATCGGTTTCCTGCTGAGAACCATGGCCTCAGATTTAGAGGTGCTGATCCTCATCCCAGTCACTTCACACTCGGCTGCGAACCGATCCAGTGAGTGCTGAAGGTCACATACCGATGATGCCATCAGGACCACATCATCTGCAAAAAGCAGCGATGAGATCCTGAGCCCACCGAACTGTAACCCCTCCCCACCCCGACTACGCCTCGATATCCTGTCCAGAAATATTACAAACAGGATTGGTGACAAAGCGCAGCCCTGGCAGAGGCCAACCCTCATCTGGAACGAGTCAGACTTACTGCCGAGAACCCGGACACAGCTTTCGCTTTGGTCATATAGAAATTGGATGGCCCTGAGAAGGGACCCCCTCACCCCATACTCCCGCAGCACCTCCCACAGTGTCTCCCGGGGGACCTGGTCATACGCCTTCTCCAGATCCACAATCTGGAGAAGGTTTGACTCCCAAAATTTAAATAACTACTGACAAATGTGACATCTACAATATTTCTCTTAGGAATAGTGGAGTCACAAAATCAATGCAACTTCAGTTTGAACTCTTGAGCATAATTCCACATATTCATTCATAGTTTTGATGCCTTCAGTGATAATCTACAATGGAAATAGTCATGAAGATAAAGGAAACACACTGAATGAGAAGGGGGGTCCAAACGTTTGGCCTGTACTGTATATATAAAATAAAGTTGAAAAAAAGCTTCAAAAGCCCAGAAAAAGTTGACAAAAACATTGAGTGACAAAATTCTTGGGGAAAAGTGATTAAAGCATCCGGGGAAACAACAAAAGGTTTTAAGCTTTTAAGTTTTAATTTAAAATTTTGACCCAGAAAAACAAAAGGTTGCATGGTCGGCAGGAAGACAACACAAGGGTTAAACCATCAAAATACAACAGCACAGAAGTAAAACATAGTCTCTGACCTCAGAGTCTCCAGTCTACAGTCTGGACTCTCCAGAAAACTACACAGCTGCTTCACTCCTGAATCCTTCAGGTCGTTGTTGCTCAGGTCCAGGTCTCTCAGATGGGAGGGGTTGGACTTCAGAGCTGAGACCAGAGCAGCACAGCTGATCTCTGACAAACTGCAGTCCACCAATCTGAATAAAGAATAAATGAAGAAGATAAGAATCCATTTATTATCCAATCAGATTGTTTTAAATGTGTAGCTAAATATTACTCTGTCCTATGTATATGTGACAATAAAGTACCTTTAATCAATGAGCTTTGTCTTAAAATAAGTAGAGAGGCTGTCATTATTGTGGATCATCATCATGTCAGCCTTGTACAGCCAATTAATACAATCAACACAAACTAATTACACGCTGATGATCTCCTTTAACTTTTTCTTGCAATAACCTAGCCTAGCTCTCCTCAAGACATTGTCTAATTACATCTCACCTCACCTCTCCTACGTCTTCTAAATGGTACGTTATTGTCACATACACAAACATGTAGTGAAATTCATTCTCTGCATTTAACCCCTCCCTCCAGGGAGCAGTGGGCAGCCAATCACAGCACCCGGGGGCCAATCACAGCGCCTGGGGACCAACTCCAGATCTGATCCAGTGCCTTGATCAAGGGCACTGACTGGAGAACCTGGTACATGTTTTTTCATGGTGGGGGAAACCGGATGTTGGGGAGAAAATACAGACTCCACACAGAAATACCTGGAAAAACCTGGATTCCTACCCTGGACCTTCTTACTGTGAGGACACAGTGCTAACCATTGGGGGTAACACAGTGTGTAGAGTTGCACTGAATTCACAAAGATGGGTTGAATTTGCGTAAATTGTCGCAAATTCCTGGGACTGATTACAGACAACAATTTAAGAAAATAGAGAGAGAGAGAAAGGGGGAGAGAGAGGGAGAGAGAGGGAGAGAGATAAGGGATGACATGCAGCAAAGAGCCGCAGGTTGGATTCTAACCAGGGTTCAAAATTTACTTTTTCGTCCACCAGCCAAATGGCCGGTGAATGTTCAATTTTCACCAGCCACTCAATAGATAACCATTGTGTTTTTTGGCTGGTGAGTGAAGCAAATCTGCCATCCATTTGCATATTCTACCAGCATTTGGCTAGTAGATGGTGCTAATTTTGAACCCTGATTCTAACCCGGGTCGCTGCAGAGGCTTCAGTCTACATGGGGCACAAGCTCTTACTGGGCGAGCCAGAGGTCGCCCCCAGACACCAATAACTCTTTGAATGTACATATCAACATGTGAGCATTGTACTGAGATAGCCATTAAACAATATGAACATATCATTTAAGACAAATATGTTTCTGTGAAAACTGTGAATATATAAATAATAAATAAAATAGTCTACAGTCAGTAAACTGACCTCAGAGTCTCCAGTCTACAGTGTGGACTCTGCAGTCCAGTAGACAGAAGCTTTACTGCTGAATCCTGCAGCTCGTTATCACTCAGGTCCAGCTCTCTCAGATGGGAGGGGTTGGACTTCAGAGCTGAGGCCACTACTTCACAGTGAGTGTCCGAGAGTTCACAGAAAGAAAGACTGAAAATCACATACATTACAAAATGTTATTATCAGGTGTGTGTGTGTGTGTGTGTGTGTGTGTGTGTGTTTCTGCATGCGTAGTAGTTATGGTTTTTGAACGTAAAAATAAAAAAATCACAAAAAACTTTAAAACATGATTTATAAAATCATGTCAACAATTATGAGGCTATTTTAATACTGGATCTGAAGTCTCTTTATATAGACCTTAGTGGTCCCCTAATACTGTATCTGAAGTCTCTTTATATAGACCTTAGTGGTCCCTAATACTGTATCTGAGGTCTCTTTATATAGACCTTAGTGGTCCCCTAATACTGTATCTGAAGTCTCTTTTATATAGACCTTAGTGGTCCCTAATACTGTATCTGAAGTCTCTTTTATATAGACCTTAGTGGTCCCTAATACTGTATCTGATGTCTCTTTTATATAGACCTTAGTGGTCCCCTAATACTGTATCTGAAGTCTCTTTTATATAAACCTTAGTGGTCCCCTAATACCGTATCTGAAGTCTCTTTTATATAGACCTTAGTGGTCCCCTAATACTGTATCTGAAGTTTCTTTTATATAGACCTTAGTGGTCCCTAATACTGTATCTGAAGTCTCTTTTATATAGACCTTAGTGGTCCCTAATACTGTATCTGAAGTCTCTTTTATATAGACCTTAGTGGTCCCTAATACTGTATCTGAAGTCTCTTTTCCCAAAATTCAGCTTTCATTTTCTTAAAGGCAGAGCAGGATACCCGGGGCTCAGTTTACACCTATCATCATTTCTAGCCACTGGGGGGCCTATAGGCAGGCTGGGGGGACTCAGATTAATGTGTTAAAGTGGAATCTTCATGCTATGGGGCCTTTAATCACATCTGGACTTACCGAGCCTTTCTGCAGTTCCTCACAGCTGGAAGCAGTCTCAGTCGTCCTTCCAGACCTGTGTTGTAGTTCTTCAGGTCCAACTCATCCATAATCTCGTCGGACATCTGCAGCATGTGGGCCAGAGCTGAGCAGTGGATCTCAGAGAGGTACTTTGATCTGTTCTCAGACTCCAGGAACTTTTGGATCTCCTGATGGACTGAGTGGTCCTTCATCTCCGTCAGACAGTGGAAGATGTTGATGCTTCTGTCAGGAGAGATCTCATCACTGATCATCTCCTTCAGGTTGTTGATGGCTCTCTGGATGATTTCTGGACTGTTGTCTGACCGACCCAGCAGGCCTCCTAAGAGTCTCTGGTTGGACTCCAGAGAGAGGCCATGTAGGAAGCGGACAAACAGGTCCAGGTGGCCATTTTCACTCTCAAGGGATTTCTCCATGGCTCTCTTCAGGAAGACATGCAGGGATGGGTAAGGGGCATGTTCACTGTCACCATCAACACTATCATCTTCATCCACGGACTGGGAATGTTCTACGTCCCTGTCATCATCATCCAGAAATATATCAATGCTCTTGTATTTCCAGTCTTCTCCCAGGAAGTCCTTGAGTACCTGTGTGTTCCTGTTGGTGTAACAGTGGAACAAGTAGACTGCAGCCAGAAACTCCTGAACGCTCAGATGAACGAAGCAGTAGACTGTTTTCTGGAAGACCACACTCTCTCTTTTGAAGATCTGTGAACAGACTCCTGAGTACAGCGAGGCCTCTGTGACGTCCAGACCACAGCGCTCCAGCTCTTCTTGGTAGAACATGATGTTTCCTTTCTCCAGCTGTTCAAACGCCAGCCTCCCCAGCTTCAGAAGAACTTCCCCGTCGGCCTCCATCAGCTCCTGTGGACTCGTCTCATGTCCCTCAGCATACTTGAGCTTCTTCCTCTTTGTCTGAACCAGCAGGAAGTGGGAGTACATGTCAGTCAGAGCCTTGGGCAGCTCTCCTCTCTGGTCTGTAGTCAACATGTGGTCCAGAACTGTAGCAGTGATCCAGCAGAAGACTGGGATCAGACACATGATGTGGAGGCTCCTGGATGTCTTGATGTGGGAGATGATTCTGCTGGACCGCTCTTCATCACTGACTCTCTTCCTGAAGTACTCCTCCTTCTGGGGGTCAGTGAAGCCTCGTACTTCTGTTACCCTGTCAACACACGCAGGAGGGATCTGATTGGCTGCTGCAGGTCGGGAAGTTATCCAGACGAGAGCCGAGGGAAGCAGCTTCCCCTGGATGAGGTTTGTCAACAGCAGGTTGACTGAGGACTTCTGTGTGACATCAGTAACAGCCTCATCGTTGTTGAAATCCAGTGAAAGTCTGCTTTCATCCAGGCCGTCAAAGATGAAGAGAAGTCTGGAGGCAGCGAGCTGGTCTGCTGGGACCTCCTGTAATGTTGGATGGAAAACACGGAGCAGCTCCAGAAGACTGTACTGCTCATCTCTGATCAGGTTCAGCTCCCTGAAGGAAAGAGGAATCACCAGATCCACATCTTGGTTCTCCAACCCCTCGGCCCAGTCCAGACAGAACTTCTGCACTGAGAAGGTTTTTCCAACGCCAGCGACGCCGATCATCAGAACGACTCTGATGGGTTTCTGTTGGCCAGGTGAGGCTTTAAAGATGTCGCTGCACTGGATTGGAGAGTCATGGAGGGTCTCCATCTTGGAAGAGGTCTCCATCTGCCTCACCTCATGTTGGGTATTAACCTCCTCTATCAGTGTGTCTGTGATGTAGACCGCAGTGTAGACCCTGCTGTGGAGGGTTCCACTTCCTGTTTGTTCAGCTCCTTCAGTCACACGTTCATATGTCTCCTTCACTCTGATCTTATGTTCATGTTTAGCAGCAAACACTGTCAGGAAATACAAGAGTATATTTATTAGTAGTGTTACACACCAGAGCACTTTCACTCAGTCATACATTTCTTCATTAATTCATTCAGTCATCTTCATTGTCTCCATCTTCATCCTCTTATCTGGCATCCGGTCTCAGGGGCAGCAGCTCCAGTAGGGGACCCCAAACTTCCCTTTCCCGAGCCACATTAACCAGCTCCGACTGGGGGATCCCGAGGCGTTCCCAGGCCAGGTTGGAGATATAATCCCTGCACGCAGGACTGGGTGCAGGACTGGGTGCAGGTTGGAGATATAATCCCTGCACCCAGTCCTGGATCTTCCCCAAGGCCTCCTCCCAGCTGGACGTCCCTCCACCTAGTCTTGGGTCTTCCCCGAGGCCTCCTCCCAGCTGGACGTCCCTCCACCTAGTCCTGGGTCTTCCACGAGGACTCCTCCCAGCTGGACGTCTCTCCATCTAGTCCTAGGTCTTCCCCGAGGCCTCCTCCCAGCTGTACGTCCGTCCACCTAGTCCTGGGTCTTCCCCGAGGCCTCCTCCCAGCTGGACGTGCCTGGACCACCTCCTTAGGGAGGCGCCCAGGAGGCATCCTTACCAGATGCCCGAACCACCTCAACAGGCTCCTCTCGACGCCAAGGAGCAGCGGCTCTACTCCGAGCTCCTCTCGGATGACTGAGCTTCTCACCCGATCTCTAAGGGAGACCCAGCCCCCCTCCTGAGGAAACCAGCCCCCGTCCTGAGGAAACCCATTTCGTCCGCTTGTACCCTGGATCATTCAGTCATTCCTTCATTCAGTCATTCAGGTTACTACACTAAACCAAAAGGAATGGAGGGCATCGACTTCTTTAACGGTGAAGTCTTACTTTGTTCAGGGTCGGTCTGACTGGATGTCTGCAGTCCTGCTTTGGTTCTGGATCTGGTTCTGGATATGGTTCTAGGTCTGGATCTGGACGGCTGCTCCTCCTCAGAATCATCACTCCTTTTCCTTTTCCTGGGAAGACATTTCTTTAGTATTAGGGGACCACTAAGGTCTATATAAAAGAGACTCCAGATACAGTATTAGGGACCACTAAGGTCTATATAAAGAGACTTCAGATACAGTATTAGGGGACCACTAAGGTCTATATAAAGAGACTTCAGATACAGTATTAGGGACCACTAAGGTCTATATAAAGAGACTTCAGATACAGTATTAGGGACCACTAAGGTCTATATAAAGAGACTTCAGATACAGTATTAGGGACCACTAAGGTCTATATAAAGAGACTTCAGATACAGTATTAGGGGACCACTAAGGTCTATATAAAAGAGACTCCAGATACAGTATTAGGGGACCACTAAGGTCTATATAAAGAGACTTCAGATACAGTATTAGGGGACCACTAAGGTCTATAGAAAAGAGACTTCACCCCCACTATTCTATAGAAAAGGGGAGACACAGCTGGCTGTGGACAGATGACAGTGAAACCTGGTCTCTTACTTTATATCTGAGGGTCCAGGTTCAGGACTGAGGCCTGGGGGGACTGAGGATCTGGACCAGGTCTTCATAGACTGACCAGACTCTGCTCCGTCCTCCTCTTCCTCCAAATCACTCATCTTCTGATCTGGAGTCAGTCTGAGAGGAACAACAGCAACACTGACTGGGAGCAACAACAATCAAGACAACACACACACACACACACACACACACACACACACACACACACACACACACACACACACACTCTCAACACTGACAAATGTTCTTATTGTTGTTGTTATTCTGTCTTTTTTATCTATTTTTTATTTCTTTTTTCTTGTTAAAACTGCTGCTGGAACTTTCAATTTCCTCACGGGAGTCATCCCAAAAGGGTTAATAATAAAGAGAAGTCTAAGTCTATACACACACACACACACACACACACACACACACACACACACACAGAGACACACACACACACAGAGACACACACACACACACACACACATACACACACACACACACACACACACACACACACAGAGACACACACACACAGAGACACACACACACACACACACACACACACACACACAGAGACACACACACACACACACACACACACACACAGAGACACACACACACACACACACACACACACAGAGACACACACACACACAGAGACACACACACACACACACACACATACACACACACACACAGAGACACACACACACACACACACACACACACACAGAGACACACACACACACACACAGAGACACACACACACAGAGACACACACACACACAGACACACACACACACAGAGACACACACACACACACACAGAGACACACACACACACACACACACACACACAGAGACACACACACACACACACAGACACACACACACACACACACACACACACACAGACACACACACACACACACAGAGACACACACACACAGACACACACACACACAGAGACACACACAGACACAGAGACACACACAGACACACAGACACACACACACACACAGAGACACACACACACACAGACACACACACACACAGAGACACACACACACACACAGACACACACAGACACAGAGACACACACAGACACACAGACACACACACACACACACAGACACACACACACACCCCCTCAGAGCCTCCGTGGTATGAATGTGTTCCTTTGAGAGTAAAATAATAAATGTTGATTAGCACTCACCCTCCTCTTCTTCAGCTTCCTCCTCCTGCTCTCTTCTCTTCACACTGAATGGAGGCTCAGCTGGCTCTCCTCTTCCTCTTCTCCTCCTCCTCCTCTGCTCCTCCCCCCTTCATTTACTGGAAACCAGGTGAGTTCCTCTGCAGGGTGTGTCTCTGTGTGTGTGTGTGTGTGTGTGTGTGTGTGTGTTGCAACATCCCCAACATGTTGTCCTCATGTTGTCTTCATGTTGTCCTCATGTTGTCCTCGTGTTGTCCCCGTGTTGTCCTCATGTTGTCCTCATGTTGTCTTCATGTTGCCCTCGTGTTGTCCTCGTGTTGTCCCCGTGTTGTCCCCATGTTGCCCTCATGTTGTCCTCATGTTGTCTTCATGTTGTCCTCATGTTGTCCTCGTGTTGTCCCCGTGTTGTCCTCATGTTGTCCTCATGTTGTCCCCATGTTGTCCTCATGATGTCCCCATGTTGTCCTCACGTTGTCATGTCGTCCTCATGTTGTCCTCATGCTGTCCTCATGTTGTCCTCATGTTGTCCTCATGTTGTCCCCATGTTGTCCCCATGTTGTCCTCATGTTGTCCTCATGTTGTCCTCATGTTGTCCTCATGTTGTCCTCATGTTGTCCTCATGTTGTCCTATATCAATGTTCTTTTTAATTCCCCAAAATAACATGATTGATTCCACACAACGCTCTTTGCCAAGTTCAAATCTCTACTTTCATTAATTTTGGGGCGTCTTATTCAATTTTATAGCATTTGAAACCAAATTGAAGTGTTTTTGAAATAGTATTGAGAGTAAAAGTTGACATATTCCAGTCTGTGATTATCATCAACATCCATTCCTTTAATTTTAGTCTCAATAATTCCTAATTTCTGCTTTTCTAACTCAAACATTAGGTATAATTTCCTATAAATGAGGTTAATTGACCATAAATTCCAAAAATAACTAAAACTAAAGTTAATAAGTTAGTGTTACGTAGTGTTAAACGTCAAAAAAGAGACAAACATTGAAAAAAGGGACAAAAACGTAAGAAAAAGTTAAAAACATCAATAAAGAGCTTCACATGCGCACATGTAGGTTAGCTGGTAAAAAAAAAAGAAACATTGAAAAAAAGGACAAAAATGTGTTAAAAACAAGCAAGAAATAACAGGAACAGTCCTCTCTGTCCCTCTATGTCCCCCTCACTCTATGTCCCCCCTCTATGTCCCTCTCTCTCCCTCTATGTCCCCCCTCACTCTATGTCCCTCTCTCTCCCTCTATGTCCCCCTCACTCTATGTCCCCCCTCTATGTCCCTCTCTCTCCCTCTATGTCCCCCTCTCTCCCTCTATGTCCCCCTCTCTCCCTCTATGTCCCCCCTCTATGTCCCCCCTCACTCTATGTCCCTCTCTCTCCCTCTATGTCCCTCTCTCTCCCTCTATGTCCCTCTCTCTCCCTCTATGTCCCCCCTCTCTCTCTCCCTCTATGTCCCCCCTCTCTCTCTCCCTCTATGTCCCCTCTCTCTCCCTCTATGTCTCTCTCTCTCTCTCCCTCTATGTCCCCCCTCTCTATCTCCCTCTATGTCCCCCTCTCTGTCCCTCTCTCTCCCTCTATGTCCCCCTCTATGTCCCCTCTCTCTCCCTCTATGTCTCTCTCTCCCTCTATGTCCCCCTCTCTCTCCCTCTATGTCCCCCTCTCTCTCCCTCTATGTCCCCTCTCTCTCCCTCTATGTCTCTCTCCCTCTCTCCCTCTATGTCCCCCTCTCTCCCTCTATGTCTCTCTCTCTCTCCCTTTAACCCCCAACAGCTGCTCTATCTACAAGACAAAAACAACCCTGTACCTGTGTGGGAGACGATCTTCTTCTGAGAACTATGTGACCTTGGAGATTTAGACGACAGACACACACACACACACACGCAGACAGACACACACACACAGACACACACACACACACACACGCAGACAGACACAGACACAGACACACACACACGCAGACAGACACACACACACAGACACACACACACACACACGCAGACAGACACACACACACACACACACACACACACAGACACACACACACACACACACAGACACACACAAACAAATAACGAGCAGCCGTTACTTCTTCAAGATGTAAAATATTTTATTTTCTGTAAATGATCTAAATCAGATTCCACATTTTTCCCAAAACAAAAAAAACAAAAACATCATCATCGTCGTCATGGTGACACGGTGTTTACATTAATAATAAAAAACAGAAACAAGGCTTCATGTCGTCTGTTAGGTCTCATATGTACACGGCAGCAGGAATCTCACACACACAGACACACACACACACACACACACACACACACACACACACACACACACACACACACACACACACACACACACACACACACACACACACACACACACACACACACACACACACACACACACACACACACACACACACACGAGGGCCGCAGTCACACTCAGGAAGCCTTCGTCCAATCATAACGCTCCGCCTCCAGCGCCGGGACGGCCAGGAAACACAAAAGGAGGTAGGAAGGAGGGTAGGAGGGTAGGAAGGAAGGAAGGATGTAGGAGGGTAGGAAGTAGGAGGGTAGGAAGGAGACTGAAGGAAGTGAACGCAGCGCTCGGTGGAGTATCTCTACATGTCGTCTGGCTTCAGCTCTTATGATACAGATATTTACACGCTGCGACGCGGGCCTTGAACTCACCGTGGATTTAGAAAATATCTTTCATTCAGTAATAAATACAAAAAGAACAAAATCTCTTATTTTACAGGAAATGAACACAACGCAGGGAGGAAGAGGAGGAGGAAGAGGAGGAATCAAGTATGTTTGTGTGGGTATAGCTGTGTTTTTGTCTTTTTATATTTTTCATAGTGCAACTTTGCGTCCGTCTCCATGACGACCTTCTGTTATGTCACTCACATTTACATCTGTGGTCATTTTACACCCAATATACACACAGAGGACCAGCCTCGTCGTAAGCCCCGCCCCTCACATGGCAATCACAGCCCCGCCCACCCAATATGCCCCGCCCCTCATCTGTCAATCAAACCCCCCCTCATTATTATTTTCTGTGATCACATCTAATCTGTTACATCATCATTATTATTATTATTATTATATTCTTCTGATAGGAAGTGTAGCTCCGCCCACAGAGCAATGGGCGATCGACATCCAGCCCCAGCACCAGAGAGAGAGAGAGAGAGAGAGAGAGAGAGAGAGAGAGTTCAGTTCATCCATTTGCGACAGTTGACGGCTCCACAGTGACACGGGATCTTATGTTGATCGTCCTCCAGATCGAACTTATAGTCATAGGATAGCTGGGGGGGGCAGAGAGAGAGAGAGAGAGAGAGAGAGAGAGAGAGAGAGAGAGAGAGAGAGAGAGAGAGAGAGAGACAGAGAGACAGAGAGATTATGACATTTTGGTCAATATTGAAATCAGGATTGTTTATTGAAGTTAAAAAAATATATGTAATAAATGATTTACACGTAATATCGTACACGTACACACACACACACACACACACACACACACACACACACACACACACACCGTTATTTATCGTTAAGGAGCCAAACTCTAAATCTGGAGTCTCCTGTGTGTCTTCAGCTTCAGTCAGCTGTTAACCAGCTGTTAACAAGCTGCTAACCAGCTGTTAACAAGCTGCTAACCAGCTGTTAACAAGCTGCTAACCAGCTGCTAACCAGCTGCTAACCAGCTGCTAACCAGCTGCTAATCCACTGACACTGAATATTCTGTTATTTGGGACAAACGTAATAGTCGAGCAGCTCTCTGTTGGCCTGGACAAACCAGACGCTGGTCAGGCCAATCACACTGTATATAGAGTCGGTGGGCGGGGCTTAGCGTAATGACAGCAGAGTCAGGCTAGTGACCTTGAGTGACAAGGATGTAACACGTACCTCTTCTCCTCTCTGGATGCGTCGGCAGGAGCTGATGATGATCTTGTTCTCCTTCTCCACAGTCACCACCTCCGTGATGCAGTTGGGAGAGCACGAGTGGTTGATGTACCTGTCAATCACAGACGGACGCAGAGCTCATTTACAGGTGAAATAAAACAACAAACTATCTAAAAGAGTCTTATGAGGGGTTATGCTTTAAGATATGCTGCTCTATACACACTAAAAGTAGTGATTATTTACATGGAGTCTGGTGGAGATATGCTGCTCTATACACGCTAAAAGTAGTGATTATTTACATGGAGTCTGGTGGAGATATGCT
>JABXJD010000728.1:95000-105000 GCA_013375575.1 Percina caprodes | reverse complement strand
CTATGTGATGGGTGCTGTAGGGTGCTGTAGGGTACTGTGTGATGGGTGCTGTAAGGTGCTGTAGGGTGCTGTGTTGTAGGGTGCTGTAGGGTGCTGTGTGATGGGCACTGTAGGGTGCTGTAGGGTACTGTGTGATGGGTGCTGTAAGGTGCTGTAGGGTGCTGTGTTGTATAGTGCTGTAGGGTGCTGTGTTGTAGGGTGCTGTAGGGTACTGTGTGATGGGTGCTGTAGGGTACTGTAGGGTGCTGTGTGATGGGTGCTCTAAGGTGCTGTAGGGTACTGTGTGATGGGTGCTGTAGGGTGCTGAGTGATGGCTGCTGTAGGGTGCAGTTTGATGGGTGCTGTAGGGTGCAGTTTGATGGGTGCTGTAGGGTGCAGTTTGATGGGTGCTGTGTGCTGTAGGGTGCAGTTTGATGGGTGCTGTAGGGTGCAGTTTGATGGGTGCTGTATGGTGCTGTACCTTGAAGAAGGTGCAGTGGGCCTGCAGGGCGCAGGAGAAGTGGTAGGTGTTGGGGCAGCGGAGGCGGTTGCAGCCGCTGGTCGCCCCCGTCCTCTGGCAGTGGGCGCAGCGCAGCGTCAGGCTGCGTCTCAGGGCCAGCTCCACGTTGATCAGGGCCCCCGCCTGGGTCTCGTACACCTCGCTGGACCACAGGGCGCAGTTCAGGTGCACCTGGGGGGGGGGGGGCAGACAGATTTATATATATCGGCCGATATATCAGAATATCAGATTTTTAAATAACCAAATATTTGTCTCGTATCGGCCTCAATCGGCCGGCCTTTAATTAGGACTCATTAGATCTGGAAGTCTCGTTGTTGCTTTTAGCTGGTTAGCCACCGCTGGTCTAGTGCACCATCCATCCACGAGATGAAGTACTGTGCAGAGGATCCAGACTCACCCACAGGTCCAGGTCCAGGTTCAGCAGGCGGGCCGGTCCGTCCGTGCGCCCGTCCCCCTGCTGGTTACAGAAGCAGCAGCGCCGCTGGTCTATGGACGACGCATCTGGACCCAGACACGCCCCCAACTTCTTCAGCAGCACATCCACTTCCTCCTCTGTCGGCATGGCGCGGCCCTCGTTAGGGGTGCAAGGGCCTCTGGGTAAAAACAGACACAGAGCGATGCTAACAGAGCAATGCTAATAGAGCGATGCTAACAGAGCGATGCTAACAGAGCGATGCTAACAGGCTAGCCTGGATCCCCAGTAGGACAGTTCTCGAACTCCGCTCTACACGCTGAAAATATCAAGTGCAGAAGAAGAGGATGGTGCAACTCTCTTTCCATCTCTCCCCCCTTTCTCTTTGCAAGGTGTAGATGTTCCCCACAACAACTTCCTTCCTGAGACTGTTGAGCAGCGCCGCCGCGTGTAACTCCTATCCCAGAATGCACCAGACTGTGCTAACAGGCTAATAGGCTAACCTGCTGAGTGTGATGCTGAAGCTCCAGCGTCTCCAGCTGCAGTTCTTCATCCTCTTCCCGTGGAGAGATGACATCGGGTCCTCCCCTGGGAGCGCCGGGGCGGGCTTCAGCTTCACCTTAACCTGCCAACCAATCACAGCATCAGTCACCTGATCGGAGCAGCCTAGCAACAAAAATGCTAACGAGAGACTTCTGTAGCTCTGAAGTAGCCTCCGAGATGCTAACGAGAGACTTCTGTAACGTCTGAAGTAGCCTCCGAGATGCTAACGAGAGACTTCTGTAACGTCTGAAGTAGCCTCCGAGATGCTAACGAGAGACTTCTGTAACGTCTGAAGTAGCCTCCGAGATGCGAGAGACTTCTGTAACGTCTGAAGTAGCCTCCGAGATGCTAACGAGAGACTTCTGTAACGTCTGAAGTAGCCTCCGAGATGCTAACGAGAGACTTCTGTAACGTCTGAAGTAGCCTCCGAGATGCTAACGAGAGACTGTAACGTCTGAAGTAGCCTCCGAGATGCTAACGAGAGACTTCTGTAACGTCTGAAGTAGCCTCCGAGATGCTAACGAGAGACTTCTGTAACGCCTGAAGTAGCCTCCGAGATGCTAACGAGAGACTTCAACGTCAACACAGTATAAATGGACCTACTTAACGAAGTTGGTCCACTGCTAGCTTAGCTACAAGTTAGCATCAAACACAACAAAGGCTGTCAGCTGAATGGTGTTTTGAGCTAACGTTAGCATAGCAAGCTACAACGTTTCTGATTTGTTGTTGTTTGTAAAGAGAAACTTTATTATTTCATGGATTTCAGTACGACAATTATGTCGGTAACCCACCTTGAGGCTGTCCACGCGGGGCCTGGTCTCCATGGTGACGGCGGAGGCGGGGGGGAAGGAGAGAGGCGGCGAGGCAGCGTGGGGGGAGTGTGGGGGGGAGGAGGCAGCGTGGAGGAGGGAGTGCACGGCGATGGAGGACATGTTGCTGCTGTAGCGGTGCTGCACTCTGCCGGGAGGCTCGGGCGGCACGGCCGGGACCTGGGGGCACAGGATGTGACATCACAGGATGTGACATCACTATTAACACTCTGAACTTGGCAATAGAAATGGCCCCCCTTTTGCTTCTTGTGGTGTCTCTGATCTCTCTCTCCCCCCTTTCATCTCTCCCTCTCTCCTCCCTTTCATCTCTCTCTCCTCTCATCTCTCCCTCTCTCTCCCCCCTTTCATCTCTCCCTCTCTCTCCCCCCTTTCATCTCTCCCCCCTTTCATCTCTCCCTCTCTCTCCCCCCTTTCATCTCTCTCTCCCCCCTTTCATCTCTCTCCCCCTTTCATCTCTCTCTCTCCCCTTTCATCTCTCCCTCTCTCTCCCCCTTTCCTCTCTCTCCCCCTTTCATCTCTCTCCCCCTTTCATCTCTCTCTCTCTCCCCCTTTCATCTCTCCCTCTCTCTCCCCACTTTCATCTCTCTCTCCCCCCTTTCATGTCTGAATGATGCCAACACGGTACACTGGGCACGTCGTTAGGTCAGCGTCAAGAGAATCAGCTGATGAATGAACACCTGGTGTGATGTCATCGTGATGTCATTGCTCACCTTGTTTCCAGAGGTTCTGGATGTGTAGAGAGAGGAGCAGCTGGGACTGCAGAACACCAGACTGGACCCTGGTCTGGATGGACCCTCCTGGAACACACACACACACACGTTCAGACTATCAGCATTTAAAAGCTCTCACTGCTTCTTCCTGTTGTGTATTATTATTTTCATTGTTGTGTCTGATGTGCTCCACCTGTTTGAGCTCCTTGACGATGCGGACTCCATTTCCCAGGAGCACCTTGCAGCAGCTGCAGCACTGAAGAGGTCTCTGCTGTCTGCTGACGGTAGAAACACTCTGAAACACATGAATCAGTTTCATTAGCCTCACAGTATCTGTGTGTGTATCTCACACACACACACACACACACACACACACACACACACACACACACACACACACACACACACACACACACACACTTTGCTGGTACCTGTGTGAGCGGCACTCGGACTCCGGCCAGCAGAGCCAGTGAGTTCCTCTCGGGGCCGGCGGCGCCGCTCAGCTGGTAGTCGGCGGGGACGGGGACCCTCAACAGCTCCGCCATCGCCGCCATCACCCCGGCAACGTTCTGGAAACACAGCAACAGGTTGGACTGAACCATTCATCACAGCAACAGGTTGGACTGAACCATTCATCACAGCAACAGGTTGGACTGAACCATTCTTCATACAGCAGCAGGTTCAGCTATCGCTGTAACCAGGTCTGTGTTAGAGCAAGAGGGAGGAAACTGATGGTTCGGCTCAGTCTTCACTTCCTGTTTCACTGCAGAGCCTGGACACACACACACACACACACACACACACACACACAGAGACAGACACACACACACATAGACAGACACACACAGAGACACACACACACACACACATAGACAGACACACACAGAGACACACACACACACACACACACACACAGACACACACACACACACAGAGACAGACACACACACACACACAGAGACAGACACACACACACACACAGAGACAGACACACACACACACACAGAGACAGACACACACACACACACACAGACACACACACACACAGAGACACACACACACACACAGAGACAGACACACACACACAGAGACAGACACACACAGAGACAGACACACACACACACACACAGACAGACACACACACACACACACACAGAGACAGACACACACACACACACACACAGAGACAGACACACACACACACACAGAGACAGACACACACACACACACACACACACACACACACACACACACACACACACACACACACACACACAGAGACACACACACACACAGAGACACACACACACACACACACACACACACACACACACACAGACACACACACACACACAGAGACACACACACACACACAGAGACACACACACACACACACACAGAGACACACACACACACACACACAGACACACACACACACACACACACACACACACACACAGAGACAGACACACACACACACACAGAGACACACACACACAGAGACACACACACACACACACACACACAGAGACACACACACACACACAGAGACACACACACACAGAGACACACACACACACACAGACACACACACACACACACACAGAGACAGACACACACACACAGTTAACCGTCAGTGAATGGACTTCACAAAAAGCCAAAATGTGTTGACTGGCAGGAAGAAGCAGCAGCTGACTGACCTTTCCCCCAGGCGCAGGGCATCATGGGTATTGTAGGCGAGGGGCAGGGCGAGGGCGGCTCCAGCTTGATGAAGGACAGGTCGGGGAACCGGCTGACCTCCATGTCCGCCACGCTCTCCGGAGACGAGGACGGGACGAAGCCGTCCGGGCTGTCGCGCCCCGACGAGTCCTGTACCCTGGGGGGACGGGACGAGACAAGAAGACCAGGGGGACGGGACGGGGGCAGAGAGAGAGAGACGGGTCTTTTACTGTGATCTAAACTGTTCCCCATCACACATCAAAATGTTTTAGGCTGAAGTTTCCAAACTTTGAAGAAGACGGAAAAAAAGACGCAAAACATAAAAAGACCCAAAACGAACAAGACCAAGGCAGTGGGCGGGGCTTACCTGAGCTCCTCCTGGTTGTTGTGGGGGGGGGTGGGCAGCGAGGCTGGGACATCCACCGTTTTGGAGGCGTGGCTTAGAGCCAGAAGCTCCGCCCCCTTGGGCTTCACGCCGTTCACTAAACACACATTCACAGTTTCATGTTTACGACGTTTCTTCTACAGAAGTTTCATTCATTCATCTGTTTTTTTATTACTGTTAAAAAGCAGAAAGTTCCCGCGGAGCCTCGGCGTCTTTGAACTCACCGTCCTGCTCACTGAGGTCTTTGAACTCACCGTCCTGCTCACTGAGGTCTTTGAACTCACCGTCCTGCTCACTGAGGTCTTTGAACTCACCGTCCTGCTCGCCGAGGTCGTTCCTCGCCAGCTCGTCCGTGGTGGCGAAGCCGTTGACCAGCTTCTGCCTGGCGACGGGCGGGGGGGTGGGGGGCAGCGAGGCCGGGGGCGTGGGGGTTACTCAAGTTATTCTGCCGGGAAAACAACAACAGGTTAAAAGTGGTAGTAGTAGTAGTACTAGTATTGCAGTACCTTGTATATCAGCTGGGAGTATTAGTAGTAGTAGTACTAGTACTGCAGTACCTTGTATATGAGCTGGGAGTAGTAGTAGTAGTAGTAGTAGTAGTACTAGTACTGCAGTACCTTGTATATGAGCTGGGAGTAGTAGTAGTAGTAGTAGTAGTAGTACTAGTACTGCAGTACCTTGTATATGAGCTGGGAGTAGTAGTAGTAGTAGTAGTACTAGTACTGCAGTACCTTGTATATGAGCTGGGAGTAGTAGTAGTAGTAGTAGTACTAGTACTGCAGTACCTTGTATATGAGCTGGGAGTAGTAGTAATAGTAGTACTAGTACTGCAGTACCTTGTATATGAGCTGGGAGTAGTAGTAGTAGTAGTAGTAGTACTAGTACTGCAGTACCTTGTATATGAGCTGGGAGTAGTAGTAGTAGTAGTACTGCAGTACCTTGTATATGAGCTGGGAGTAGTAGTAGTAGTAGTAGTAGTAGTACTGCAGTACCTTGTATATGAGCTGGGAGTAGTAGTAGTAGTAGTAGTAGTACTAGTACTGCAGTACCTTGTATATGAGCTGGGAGTAGTAGTAGTAGTACTAGTACTGCAGTACCTTGTATATGAGCTGGGAGTAGTAGTAGTAGTAGTACTAGTACTGCAGTACCTTGTATATGAGCTGGGAGTAGTAGTAGTAGTAGTAGTAGTACTGCAGTACCTTGTATATGAGCTGGGAGTAGTAGTAGTAGTAGTACTGCAGTACCTTGTATATGAGCTGGGAGTAGTAGTAGTAGTAGTAGTAGTAGTAGTACTAGTACTGCAGTACCTTGTATATGAGCTGGGAGTAGTAGTAGTACTAGTACTGCAGTACCTTGTATATGAGCTGGGAGTAGTAGTAGTACTAGTACTGCAGTACCTTGTATATGAGCTGGGAGTAGTAGTAGTAGTAGTAGTACTAGTACTGCAGTACCTTGTATATGAGCTGGGAGTAGTAGTAGTAGTAGTAGTAGTAGTACTGCAGTACCTTGTATATGAGCTGGGAGTAGTAGTAGTAGTAGTAGTAGTACTGCAGTACCTTGTATATGAGCTGGGAGTAGTAGTAGTAGTAGTAGTAGTAGTAGTACTGCAGTACCTTGTATATGAGCTGGGAGTAGTAGTAGTAGTAGTAGTAGTAGTACTAGTACTGCAGTACCTTGTATATGAGCTGGGAGTAGTAGTAGTACTAGTACTGCAGTACCTTGTATATGAGCTGGGAGTAGTAGTAGTACTAGTACTGCAGTACCTTGTATATGAGCTGGGAGTAGTAGTAGTAGTAGTACTGCAGTACCTTGTATATGAGCTGGGAGTAGTAGTAGTAGTAGTAGTAGTACTAGTACTGCAGTACCTTGTATATGAGCTGGGAGTAGTAGTAGTAGTAGTACTGCAGTACCTTGTATATGAGCTGGGTAGTAGTAGTAGTAGTAGTAGTAGTAGTAGTACTGCAGTACCTTGTATATGAGCTGGGAGTAGTAGTAGTAGTAGTAGTAGTAGTAGTACTAGTACTGCAGTACCTTGTATATGAGCTGGGAGTAGTAGTAGTAGTACTAGTACTGCAGTACCTTGTATATGAGCTGGGAGTAGTAGTAGTAGTACTAGTACTGCAGTACCTTGTATATGAGCTGGGAGTAGTAGTAGTAGTAGTAGTACTGCAGTACCTTGTATATGAGCTGGGAGTAGTAGTAGTAGTAGTAGTAGTAGTAGTAGTAGTAGTACTGCAGTACCTTGTATATGAGCTGGGAGTAGTAGTAGTAGTAGTAGTAGTAGTAGTAGTACTAGTACTGCAGTACCTTGTATATGAGCTGGGAGTAGTAGTAGTACTAGTACTGCAGTACCTTGTATATGAGCTGGGAGTAGTAGTAGTACTAGTACTGCAGTACCTTGTATATGAGCTGGGAGTAGTAGTAGTAGTAGTAGTACTAGTACTGCAGTACCTTGTATATGAGCTGGGAGTAGTAGTAGTAGTAGTAGTAGTACTAGTACTGCAGTACCTTGTATATGAGCTGGGAGTAGTAGTAGTAGTAGTAGTAGTAGTAGTACTGCAGTACCTTGTATATGAGCTGGGAGTAGTAGTAATAGTAGTAGTAGTAGTAGTAGTAGTAGTAGTAGTAGTAGTAGTTGTAGTACTGCAGTACCTTGTATATGAGCTGGGAGTAGTAGTAGTAGTAGTAGTAGTAGTACTAGTACTGCAGTACCTTGTATATGAGCTGGGAGTAGTAGTAGTACTAGTACTGCAGTACCTTGTATATGAGCTGGGAGTAGTAGTAGTACTAGTACTGCAGTACCTTGTATATGAGCTGGGAGTAGTAGTAGTAGTAGTACTGCAGTACCTTGTATATGAGCTGGGAGTAGTAGTAGTAGTAGTACTGCAGTACCTTGTATATGAGCTGGGAGTAGTAGTAGTAGTAGTAGTAGTAGTACTGCAGTACCTTGTATATGAGCTGGGAGTAGTAGTCCGTGACTCCGTCCAGGGAGCCGTTACCGAAGGAGCCTCTCAGCAGAGAGTCTCTGCCCAGAGACGAGCTGCCGTACGGGGGGAACAGACTCAGATCCACCCCCAGGACCGGCTCCATCAGGGGCAGCACCGACAGCTGGGGGGAGGGGGGGCAGACCCAGATAATTAGGGGGGGTGGGGGGGGGGGATGGATTCTCGTATGTATCGTAATGTCGATTCCATAATACTACATATTCCAGCATTCTCTGCACTACGCTCCACAATTAAAATAAAACACACACACACACACACACACACACACACACACACACACACACACACACACAGACACACACAGTGCATCGTCCTGAATTAATAAATGATGAATGAAGCGTTGGGCGTACCTGTCTCAGGTGAGTCATCAGCGGGTCAGAGGACGCCGTGGAGGACGTCTGGAGCGTCTTCTCCTCGTCCTCCTTCCTCCTCCTCTTGTTTTTGGGAGGAGCTTTGTCTTTGTCGGGCCGAGAGAGTCTCTTACAGCGCGCAGTCTTCTTCCTGCCGGACGCGTCCAGCACATCTGGACCGGGACTGTCCATCGGCACCTGGAGCACACAGAGCGACTGTCATTCACAATACGCTCCGTTTCTATGGTAACTACTGCTGGAGACAAGATTAAAGGGTCATTGAGTCATATTTCAACCTATTCTCCATGTTTCTGGATCTAAGCCTCAGGGAGAAACAAGCTGTAATGTTACCCTACAGGACAGATGTTCATCATCAGGGAGAAACAAGCTGTAATGTTACCCTACAGGACAGATGTTCATCATCAGGGAGAAACAAGCTGTAATGTTACCCTACAGGACAGATGTTCATCATCAGGTAGAAACAAGCTGTAATGTTACCCTACAGGACAGATGTTCATCATCAGGGAGAAACAAGCTGTAATGTTACCCTACAGGACAGATGTTCATCATCAGGTAGAAACAAGCTGTAATGTTACCCTACAGGACAGATGTTCATCATCAGGTAGAAACAAGCTGTAATGTTACCCTACAGGACAGATGTTCATCATCAGGTAGAAACAAGCTGTAATGTTACCCTACAGGACAGATGTTCATCATCAGGTAGAAACAAGCTGTAATGTTACCCTACAGGACAGATGTTCATCATCAGGTAGAAACAAGCTGTAATGTTACCCTACAGGACAGATGTTCATCATCAAGGAGAAACAAGCTGTAATGTTACCCTACAGGACAGATGTTCATCATCAGGTAGAAACAAGCTGTAATGTTACCCTACAGGACAGATGTTCATCATCAGGTAGAAACAAGCTGTAATGTTACCCTACAGGACAGATGTTCATCATCAAGGAGAAACAAGCTGTAATGTTACCCTACAGGACAGATGTTCATCATCAGGTAGAAACAAGCTGTAATGTTACCCTACAGGACAGATGTTCATCATCAGGTAGAAACAAGCTGTACTGTTACCCTACAGGACAGATGTTCATCAGGGAGAAACAAGCTGTAATGTTACCCTACAGGACAGATGTTCATCAGGGAGAAACAAGCTGTAATGGACAGATGTGACAATACAGCTTGGTTCTACCTGATGCAGCTTGGTTCTACCCCCCCGTCACCCCCTCACCATGTTTCCATGGTCGTCCTCCTCGGACCGGACGCTCTCATTGGACAGCTGTCGGCGGGCGGTGGGCGGGGCTTGGCCAGTGGGGGACGGCGTGGTTGCCGGGGAGGTTTTGTCCTTCAGCAGATGTCTGAGCAGCTCCTTCCCTACGTCCCCCCCGCAGGGAGGGGAGGGGGAGAAGACCGGGTCCCCCCCACACGCCTCCATCTTCACCCCCCCACAGGCTCCGCCCTCCTCACGCTCCTCCTGCAGGCAGACAACCAATAAGAAACAGGAAGTACACCTGGCTGCAGGTGTTTCTGGCTCA
>JABXJD010000728.1:90000-92500 GCA_013375575.1 Percina caprodes | reverse complement strand
CTGGGAGAGGGGGGGCAGTGCCGCTGCTGCTCTCTGCTGCTTGGTCCTGTAGTCGTCGATCAGCTCGGCGTGATCCTTCTGCTGCTTCCGGATCTGAACACATCAAATACATAATAATCAGATCTGAAGACATCAAACAGCCTAATGTGGAGTGGTTCAGACCCCCTCCCAGGTGTGTGAGAGTACCTGCTCCAGCTGCTTCTGCACCGCCCCCTGCTGCTCCGTGACGGTGCGGAGCTGGGCGGCGTCCTCCTCGGCGAGGGCCCGGCCCGCCTTCTTGGCCGTCCTCTGCTTGGCCGACAGAGACTTCCTGGTCTTGCGGTGAGCGGCGATCTGGTCCTCCAGGAGGCGCTGCTGCATCTGGAGGAGCTGCTGGGTGTCGCCGAGCCACTCCTCGTACTGCCGCCGCTGGGCCTCGTCTGGGGGCACACGCACGCTTACTGCACACGCACGCTTACAGCCAATCAGGTGGCTGCTTTTACAGGTCCTGCCTTTATTTCTCTCTTTATTTTTAAGGTTATTTTTGGTCTTTTCTGCCTTTATTTATTTTATTAGTTTATTTTGCCTTTATACTAAAACAAAATAAACCAATAGTTGAATTAAGAATATTGATTAACGGCCCTGCTGAGCATGCTGGGATTATTTTCTGATACTCACTGGCGAAGCCGGGGCCGAAGCTGGGGGGGCTGGGTCGCACCAGGGGGGGGTTCAGCTTCCCGTCCTGACAGGAAGAGAAGAAGAAGACACTTCCTGTTTGAACCCAGACTCAGCAGCTTCAAACGTCTCCATGACACCTGTTGTCATGGTTATTAAGATGCATTTAAACGTCTCCATGACACCTGTTGTCATGGTGATACACACCTGTCCCACCGGCTGTGGAGGCTGAGGAGCTCCCTCTGGAGCCGGGACCACCGGGGGAGGCTGGAACCTGACACACACACACACACACACACACACACACACACACACAGAGAAAAACAAAGTGTCAAAGCATAAAAATACGTCACATTCTCATCAAATCATCAACAACGTTCTCCGAAGATACAGAATCTCCATTCAGGATCTGATGTCGTCTCATCCCGACGTTCTGTCCTCGGCGTCCCAGAGGGACTATGGTGTGAGGTCTCTAGTGGTCCCAGAAGGACTATGGTGTGAGGTCTCTAGTGGTCCCAGAAGGACTATGGTATGAGGTCTCTAGTGGTCCCAGAGGGATTATGGTGTGAGGTCTCTAGTGGTCCCAGAGGGACTATGGTGTGAGGTCTCTAGTGGTCCCAGAGGGACTATGGTGTGAGGTCTCTAGAGGTCCCAGAGGAACTATGGTGTGAGGTCTCTAGTGGTCCCAAGTCCATGGTGTGCGTACCTGTTTAGGGTCATCGGGTTCAGGCCCAGGTTTCCCTGCGTCATCACCTTGTTGATGCCTTTCAGAGCCACCATCTTAGCCTTCATGATGGGGTCAGAGATGGAGTCAAAGTCTGCTGGAGACACACACACACACACACACACACAGAAGAAGACAACAGGATGTCACACAGATGGGACATTTCAGTAGATTCCCCCCCCCTCCCCCCCCGAACTCTGTTGGGTTTCAGGTCTTACCCATGTTGGGTAGCCCAGCGTCTGGGGGGGGCCTCTGTCTGATCAGCGCCTGCATCTGTTTCTGCTGCTGCTGCTCTTGGCGCTCCTGGTCCAGGAGGTCCTGCAGCAGGAGAGGCTGCTCCTCCAGGAGCAGAGGCCTGTGGGGGTCCTGGTCCGGGTCCGGGTCCTGGCTCTGGACGAAGACAGTCTGCGTGGAGCCCCCCGGCTGTGAAAGCTGGGTCTGGGGGTTGAGGAGGAGGCGGGGCTGGGGGGATTGGAGGGACAGAGGGAGACCCTGAGGGTGGGGGGGCGCAGGGAGACCCTGAGGGTGGGGGTGAAGAGAGACGAGGGTCCAAACGGTCTCTGCTGGAAGACAGACTGGGGACCTGCAGATGAGACAGAGATCAATCAATACTTTGATTTGTTGTTCCAGGTACTACGATATGATTTGAGTACTACAATATGATGTGAGTACTACGATATGATGTGAGTACTATGATATGATTTGAGTACTATGATATGATGTGAGTACTATGATATGATGTGAGTACTACGATATGATGGGTAGTATTTGTGTACCTCCAGCCATGGGGGGGTGGACCCTGGGAGCCATGCCCGACGACTGAGCCTGTTCCTGGGTGTGGAGAGCGGGCGAGGCCCCTGAACCAGAACCAGAGTCGTCCCCTTTCTGGAGCGAGCCGGCTGCCTCGGCCACTGGGGGCCCGGGGCCTCTGATGGGCCCTGGAGCCGGTAAATCAGAGCGTCAGTGAACGCAGCACAGCGAGCGTGCGTGTGTGCGCGTACGTACGTGTGTGTCTGTGTGTGTGTCTTGTGCGTGTCTGTGTGGTGTGTGCGTGTGTTGTGTGTGTGTCTGTGTGGTGTGTGTATGTGTGTGTGTGTGTTGTGTTGACAGTGTGTAGTACCT
>JABXJD010000728.1:80000-87500 GCA_013375575.1 Percina caprodes | reverse complement strand
GTCTATATAAAGAGACTTCAGGTACAGTATTAGGGACCACTAAGGTCTCTATAAAGAGACTTCAGATCCAGTATTAGGGGACCACTAAGGTCTCTATAAAGAGACTTCAGATCCAGTATTAGGGACCCACTAAGGTCTCTATAGTATATATAGTTAACTTTCTGACCTGGCATCATGTGCGGCTGGGGGCCCGGAGCAGGGAGGGGGCGGATCCCCGTGAACTCCCCAGGCATCGGCCTCCTCATCTGGGCGGGGACTCCCTCCAGAGAACTGATCCCAGATCCAGGCACCGCACCCTGGGGAGGACGCAAGAAAGAGTCCTGGAGACTCGCTGGAGGACCGAACCTGCAACAGAGAGAAGACTTGATGTTAAAGTGGACTCACACCAACATGCAGACATTTACCCTCGCGTTGTCTCTCAGAACTCAAGATCAACAAAATGTCATCTTTTTGTCCTTTTTGTCCCTTAAATGCAACACGAACTACGAGTTTCACACGTTTTCTACAAACCTCATTGATATGAAAATATAACGAGCAGAAATTATAAATTAATTATAAAAGACCTTGGGAATCTAAATGATCCGGGATCTCTGGTACTGGACCCGAGGTCTGAGTAAATGGATCAGTACCTGAGGTCTGAGTAAGTGGATCAGAACCCGAGTTCTGAGTAAGCAGATCAGTACCTGAGGTCTGAGTAAGCGGATCAGTACCTGAGTTCTCAGTAAGCGGATCAGTACCTGAGGTCCAAGTAAGTGGATCAAGACCTGTCTGAGTAAGTGGATCAGTACCTCACGTCCAAGTAAGTAAATCAGTACCTGAGGCTCGGTGCTCTGACGCCGAGCTCTCGGGGGCCGAACCCTCTCTGGTCCGGCACCACAACAGGCCTCACTGTGCCGGGGTACGGGGGAGGCGGGCGTCCAAACAGGTCTGCTGGGGGAGCCGTGGGGGGGTCCACCTGGGCCCACTGTCGCGCTGCAGAACCAGAACCAGCAGCTGCTTCCTGCAGACCTTTCTCCTGGCGTAAGGCGCTCTTCTGCTGCTGCTGTCGGAGGATCAGCTGCCGGAGACGCTGGCGCTACACAGGGACACAGCACGTTAGCACGTTAGCACAACGTTAGCACCACGTTAGCACAATGTTAGCACAACGTTAGCACCATGTTAGCATATATATAGTAAATAAGTCTTACCTGTCTGAGCTTCTCCTCCGAATCACCGAGCTGAGGCAGCATGCTCATTGGTCCGTCCAGAGAGGCCACGCCCAGCGCTGCCATTTCATTGGCTGTTGTCTTGTCCATCAGCGAGGGGCCGGGGGTCATGTGACCCTGCTCGAAGGAGTCGTGACCCTGAGTCTGACCGCCCAGGAAGACACTCTCCTCCGACATCCCAGCATGCTTTGGGGTCTGGCTGCCGGGGGTTCTGGGAAATGAGTCCTGCTGCTGTTGTTGTTGATGCTGTTGTTGTTGATGCTGTTGATGCTGTTGTTGTTGATGCTGTTGTTGTTGTTGCTGTTGTTGTTGTTGATGCTGTTGTTGTTGATGCTGTTGTTGATGCTGTTGTTGTTGATGCTGTTGTTGATGCTGTTGTTGTTGATGCTGTTGTTGATGTCGTCCTGGAGACTGCTGCAACTGTAGAGAGGTAAAGTCCAGACATGTTAACTGCAAAGATTAAAGAGAGTTATCAAGTTATTAGACAGTTTGTGTCTGTATATATGTGTGTGTGTGTCTCTGTGTGTGTGTGTCTCTGTGTGTGTGTGTCTCTGTGTGTGTATATGTGTGTGTGTCTGTGTGTGTGTGTGTGTATGTCTGTGTGTGTGTGTATGTGTGTCTGTGTGTGTATATGTGTGTGTCTGTGTATGTGTGTGTATCTGTGTGTGTGTATGTGTGTGTGTCTGTGTGTCTGTGTGTGTGTCTGTGTGTCTCTGTGTGTGTGTGTGTGTGTGTGTATGTGTGTGTGTGTCTGTGTGTGTGTGTGTGTGTGTATGTCTCTGTGTGTGTCTGTGTGTGTGTCTGTGTGTGTGTGTGTGTGTGTGTGTGTGTGTGTGTCTGTGTGTGTCTGTGTGTGTGTGTGTGTGTCTTTAATCTTTAAACTAACACCCCGTCTGGCTGTCAGTCATGTGACCCGTTACCTGGTGCAGCGTGGGGGTGTAGGCCCCGCCCTCTGCCGCCTGGGGGGTGAAGTTCTCCGCCGGCGGTTTCTGCGGCCGCGGGGTGGACGGCTGCTGGGCGTACGGGTCGGCGCTGTGCGGCCCCCCCGGGGACCGGGGGAAGCGCTCGGCGTTGGGGGGGCGCGGCGTGCCGGGGCTGGAGTACGGGTCCAGGTGGGAGGGGGACGGCCGGCGGGTGTACGTCGTGGCGAGGAACGCCGGGTCTGAGTGTTGGCGAGGCGTGCCGGGGGTCTGGGGGTTGGCGTACGGGTCCGGGGAGGGCCGAGACGCCATGGGGGGGTGGGGGGGGAACGTGTCTGGGGGTCGGTTGGATGTAGTCCGGTCTGTACGGGCTGCGGTGCGGCGGAGCGTCCGGCGACTGTTGCAGGGAGAAGCCCAGGTCCGAGGGTCTGGATGGGTCCCGCCGGGGCCGCCAAACACCTCCGGCTGCTGGGGGGGCATGGGGGCTTTAAAGAGCCCCCCCTGAGAGTACATGTTAGCGCTGTTGAGAGGAGTCCGCTGGTACGTCTCCGCGGCTCGGATACCAACGTGTCTGGATGGAAGGTCGGGGGCGGAGCCTGAGGGGGGGCTCATCATGGCCGCCCTGCTCTGCTGCAGCCCTGGGAGAATAAAACAAGGAGGAGACGTCAGAGGGAGAATAAAACAAGGAGGAGACGTCAGAGGGAGAATAAAACGAGGAGGAGACGGTCAGAGGGAGAATAAAACGAGGAGGAGACGGTCAGAGGGAGAATAAAACAAGGAGGAGACGGTCAGAGGGAGAATAAAACAAGGAGGAGACGGTCAGAGGGAGAATAAAACAAGGAGGAGACGGTCAGAGGGAGAATAAAACGAGGAGGAGACGTCAGAGGGAGAATAAAACGAGGAGGAGACGGTCAGAGGGAGAATAAAACAAGGAGGAGACGTCAGAGGGAGAATAAAACAAGGAGGAGACGGTCAGAGGGAGAATAAAACAAGGAGGAGACGGTCAGAGGGAGAATAAAACAAGGAGGAGACGTCAGAGGGAGAATAAAACGAGGAGGAGACGGTCAGAGGGAGAATAAAACGAGGAGGAGACGTCAGAGGGAGAATAAAACAAGGAGGAGACGGTCAGAGGGAGAATAAAACGAGGAGGAGACGGTCGGATCACCTGGTTGGGGGGCGAGGCTCCGTGAGACGTCGGGGGTTTTGGCGTCCGGCGACGGTGCCGGTGAGCCAAATGCATCATGGGCCGGGGAGGCGCTGAGGGAGTTGTGGCGCTGCTGGGAAGGGGGGGGGCGGGGGGTCCCCACCACTTTACCGTAGGGGTCCCAGGGCGAGGAGGGGCGGGACGGCGGCGGAGAGAACATCTGGGGGGAGGATGGCGGCTGGTGCAGGGGGGAGGAGGGCAGCGGGGAGAAGCCCGAGGGAGGCGGGGCTTGGGGTCTGAGGAAGACATCGGCCAATCGGGACGCGGCGTCCTGGGGGGCGGGGCTGCGACTGCCGGCGTCCGGCGAGAGGCGGCCAATCAGGAGCTGGCGCTGCTCGCTCTTCACCTGCTCCAGCTTCTGCGTGGCCTCCATCTTGGCGAGCTGCTTGGTCTTCTGACGCAGCATCTGAGAGACGGAGACACGGAGACACAGAGACATGGAGACGAAGGACGGAGACACACGTCAGGAAGGAGACATGACAGCCAGGAAAACTCACTTTAATCTCTGTCTGTCTGTCTGTCTGTCTGTCTGTCTGTCTGTCTGTCTGTCTGTCTGTCTGTCTGTCTGTCTGTCTGTCTGTCTGTCTGTCTCTGTCTGTCTCTGTCTGTCTGTCTGTCTCTCAGCTGTCTGTCTGTCTCTCTCTGTCTCTCAGCTGTCTGTCTCTCAGCTGTCTGTCTGTCTCTCAGCTGTCTGTCTGTCTCAGGAAATGTGGGGATTTAGTGAAGGATGAGTTCACAGCGTGCGGGGGACTAAAACACTTCTGTCTTTAGATTATTATTTTTACGCATTTCAAGCGGCACCAACATTATGGATCGGTCCTCACTTCCTGTCTCTTAAAGGGGGCGGACTCGCCCCCCCGGCCCTGATTGGTGCATCTGAACAGGGGGTCGTGGACTCGCCCCCCAGCCCTGATTGGTGCATCTGAACAGGGGGTCGTGGACACGCCCCCCCAGCCCTGATTGGTCTAAGTTAGTTTTAGAAGTCTTACGTACTGCACCTTTAACGTTATTTTAATGTTTGTAATTACAGAAGACAAAAAAAACTTTGAAAATAAACTTTGAAAAAAAAACTTTGAAAAAAAACTTTGAAAAAAAAAAATTTGAAAAAGTGTAAAAACTTCAACAAAAAGTCCAAAACGTCGGAAAAAAATCTTCTAAAACAGCCAAAAATATTTAAAAAATTTTTTTTTTATAAAAATAACTTTTGAAATATCACAAAAAAAGCTAAAAACACTTAAAATTAACAAAAACTCGACACTATAAAAAAAGAAAATCGCAGTTAAAATGTATTGAATATTATTATTAATATTATTAATATTATTATTTAGGAATATATTATTTAAAAATAATAATTGTAAAATATTTTTATTTTAATATTATATTTAAATGCCGTTTTAGTGTTGAATGTTCTGGAGATACGGGGCTTATTTGGGTGTTCAGGTTGCTATAGCAACCCAGACAGCTGTTCTGCAGACAGAAGTATTTCAGTCTCCTGTGGTTCTGGTTCTGGTTCTGGGGGGATGGCTGAAGGGGTTTCAGAGTCACTTCCTGTTTCCTGTCAGACCTGCTCACAGTGAGTGAGGCTGCCGTCCTTCACCAGCGGTGATACGTCGCCACGGTAACAGTCCTTCCAGAAAAATGCCAGCTTTTTTGTGATTGTTGCCAAAATCCTTGATTATGAGTCACGTTTTCTTGAAAATGCTAATAGACTAGATGCTGTTTGTCTCTGTGTGCCCGTCAGTGTGTGTGTGTGTGTGTGTGTGTGTGTGTGTGTGTGTGGCCCCGTCCGTCCGTGTGTGTGTGTGTGTGTGTGTGTGTGGCCCCGTCCGTCCGTCCGTGTGTGTGTGTGTGTGTGTGTGTGTGTGTGGACGGTTCCAGGTAACCTCCCTACGGTACCGTCTATCTGCTGGACGGTTCCAGGTAACCTCCCTACGGTACCGTCTATTTGCTGGACGGTTCCAGGTAACCTCCTATATAAGCGAGAGGACGTATCCAAAGGACACAATGTAGAAGGACGGCAGCAGACCAACATTGAGAGTGACGCAGTATCCCTTCAGAATAAAATAGCAATCCTTCAGAATAAAATAGCATCCCTTCAGAATCATCCCTTCAGAATAAAATAGCATTCCTTCAGAATGAAATAGCATCCATTCAGAATCATCCCTTCAGAATAAAATCAGTGAGTTCTGAGCCGGACTGAGGCCACGGACAGCGACTCTGGGCCAACTTCAGTCTCAAACCGTTGATCCCCAACCCCCCAAATGCCAGAATGTTTCTCTGGCCCAGAGAAGACCGCCGTGACCGGTCCTGGATCCCGTGTCTGAAATCCTCTCTGCTTCGGCCTCGCTGTCACACTTCTGGTTTCTGGTGTTTCTGCCCCGGAGGCGAGCGGTGAACCGCGTTAAGGTGCACTGGAGGGAGGGCTCAGGGAGGGAGGGAAGAAGGGGAGGAAGTAAGGAAGGATGAAAGAAAGGAGGCAAGGATGGAAAGAAGAACTCAGGGAGGGAGGTAGGGAAGAAGAGAAAGAAGTAAGGAAACCAGCTGCTAACTAGCTGCTAATCGGCTGCTAACTAGCCCTCTAACTCGCTGCTAACCCGCTGCTAACTACCCCTCTAACCAGCTGCTAATCGGCTGCTAACTAGCCCTCTGACCCGCTGCTAACCAGCTGGTAACTAGCCCTCTAACCCGCTGAAAACCAGCTGCTAACTACCCCTCTAACCCGCTGCTAACCATCCCTCTAACCAGCTGCTAACCCTCCCTCTAACCCGCTGCTAACCATCCCTCTAACCAGCTGCTAACCATCCCTCTAACCAGCTGCTAACCATCCCTCTAACCAGCTGCTAACCATCCCTCTAACCCGCTGCTAACCATCCCTCTAACCAGCTGCTAACTACCCCTCTAACCCGCTGCTAACCATCCCTCTAACCAGCTGCTAACCCTCCCTCTAACCCGCTGCTAACCATCCCTCTAACCAGCTGCTAACCATCCCTCTAACCAGCTGCTAACCATCCCTCTAACCAGCTGCTAACCATCCCTCTAACCAGCTGCTAACCATCCCTCTAACCAGCTGCTAACCATCCCTCTAACCAGCTGCTAACCCTCCCTCTAACCCGCTGCTAACCATCCCTCTAACCAGCTGCTAACCATCCCTCTAACCCGCTGCTAACCATCCCTCTAACCCGCTGCTAACCATCCCTCTAACCCGCTGCTAACCTCCAGGGGATCAGAGTGAAAACAGAAGTGTGTGTGTGTGTGTGTGTGTGTAGGCCGGCGGAGGATTTCAGAGCGTCATGGATCCAGGAAGTCCGCCTGGAACAGGTTCTCCTTGAGATCTTACCAGAGCCTCTTTGCCACCGCCTGCTACAGATGCCTGGTAGGGACAATCTTTATCAGTTGGTGATTTTAGGGCTTTGCTTTGGGGGAGATTTTCCTGCCTCTTCTTACCGGCTCCCCATCTGTCATTTACCTCTCCCTTTGTCAATGACAATTACATCAGAGATATTAGTGGCAGCGGGTGAGGCTCAGCAGCATGCACATCACACTCATCATCATCATCTTCATCATCAGGGTCACACATGCTGGTTACCAATGGTTACTACATGGTTGAGAGCGGGGGAAACCAAAGCCACCCTGACAGCCAATCTCAGAGCAGATCTGAACGCTTAAATTTGGCGTAACTTTGGGTTTTTAATCAACCTTTTTGTGTCTAAGTGTCTGACGGGAAAAACTCTTTGAAATTGGACCAGACTCCATGTAAATAATCACTACTTTTAGTGTGTATAGAGCAGCATATCTCCACCAGACTCCATGTAAATAATCACTACTTTTAGTGTGTATAGAGCAGCATATCTCCACCAGACTCCATGTAAATAATCACTACTTTTAGCGTGTATAGAGCAGCATATCTCCACCAGACTCCATGTAAATAATCACTACTTTTAGTGTGTATAGAGCAGCATATCTCCACCAGACTCCATGTAAATAATCACTACTTTTAGCGTGTATAGAGCAGCATATCTCCACCAGACTCCATGTAAATAATCATTACTTTTAGTGTGTATAGAGCAGCATATCTCCACCAGACTCCATGTAAATAATCACTACTTTTAGCGTGTATAGAGCAGCATATCTCCACCAGACTCCATGTAAATAATCATTACTTTTAGCATGT
>JABXJD010000728.1:55000-67500 GCA_013375575.1 Percina caprodes | reverse complement strand
TGTATAGAGCAGCATATCTCCACCAGACTCCATGTAAATAATCACTACTTTTAGCGTGTATAGAGCAGCATATCTCCATGTGTAAATGGGTGAATTAAGAGTTTATTCCAACCAGACCAGAGTGGTGATTGTTGGAACAGTGGAAAGATGAACCAAGACGGCTTTTGGTAGTTTTATTTAGTTTCTGTCCACTTTGAATGAAGTGTGTTTCACGATGATAAAAGTAGTGATTATTTACATGGAGTCTGGTGAGTGAGAGCCAACCTGATGTCTGAAGGACTCCAAACTTTCCCACTTCCACAGAGGGACACAGTGATAAACTGCTGTTAGCTCCACTGACAGTTAGCATGTGCTCGTTTTCTACACTGTCACATCCCAGACGGGTGGTGTGAATGAACACAGAGTTAGTTACAGCCCATAGAGATCAGAGTTTGAGTGTGCTTCTTTACCACTCTCATGCTCCAGAGGGGGGAGTCCGGTGGGCGGGGCTTAGGGCTGTCCCACCCTCCCTCCCCCATGGAATCCTGGGAGGACGAGGGGGGGCTCACCGCCCTGCGATTACTCCACCACGAACCCTAAGTTTGGGGGAGTAGGAAAATGAGAGGAGGACAAAATGCAGTGACATAAATGCAACAGCCACAAAACATAAAGTCATAACGAGACAATGTTACCATGGTTACCAACATGCAAATATTCACACACAGAAAACAGCTTCATGCATCGATGTGTGTGTGTGTGTGTGTGTGTGTGTGTGTGTGTGTGTATAACATGCTGAAGAGTATGAAGAGTGGATGCAGCGTCAGATGACAGGTAACTGTAGAGGAACACTAGTCTATTATACAGACATCCCACCTGTCCGACTCACACAGGTGACATCCCACCTGTCCGACTCACACAGGTGACATCCCACCTGTCCGACTCACACAGGTGACATCCCACCTGTCCGACTCACACAGGTGACATCCCACCTGTCCGACTCACACAGGTGACATCCCACCTGTCCGACTCACACAGGTGACATCATACCTGTCCGACTCACACAGGTGACATCCCACCTGTCCGACTCACACAGGTGACATCCCACCTGTCTGACTCATAAAGGTGACATCATACCTGCTTGACTCTGGCTCTGCCGGGGGAGAACTTCCTCTTGGAGATTGCCGGTTTTCCCATCCCGATTTTTGGGGTGAGAGGGAGCACAGTGACGGGGAGAGCCTGGGTCTGGAAACAAGATACAGGAAGTCAGAGAGAACAAAGAGGAGGAGACAAGGAGGAGGAAACAAGGAGGAGGAGACAAGGAGGAGGAGACAAGGAGGAGACGAGGAGGAGGAAACAAGAAGACAAGGAGGAGGAGACAAGGAGGAGACAAGGAGGAGAAAACAAGGAGGAGGAGACAAGGAGGAGGAAACAAGAAGACAATGAGGAGACGAGGAGGAGAAAACTAGAAGACAAGGAGGAAACAAGGAGGAGACAAGGAGGAGACAAGGAGGAGGAAACAAGGAGGAGACAAACATTTCACAAGGAGGAGGAGACAAGGAGGAGGAGACAAGGAGGAGACAAGGAGGAGGAAACAAGGAGGAGACAAGGAGGAGGAGACAAGAAGGAGACAAGGAGGAGGAGACAAGGAGGAGACGAGGAGGAGGAGACAAGAAGGAGGAAACGAGGAGGAGGAAACAAGGAGGAGGAGACAAGAAGGAGGAAACAAAGAGGAGGAGACAAGAAGGAGGAGACAAGGAGGAGGAGACAAGGAGGAGGAGACAAGGAGGAGGAGACAATAAGGAGGAGACAATAAGGAGGAGACAATAAGGAGGAGACAATAAGGAGGAGACAATAAGGAGGAAACAAGGAGGAGGAGACAAGGAGGAGGAAACAAGAAGGAGGAAACAAGGAGGAGGAGACAAGGCGGAGGAGACAAGAAGGAGAAAAACATGTCCAGGTAACAGTCTCGTGGTGGACTGGAGAGACGCCAGTTCACCAGTTAAGACACACTGACAATAAAATAATAAAAAGATTTTAATGTTAAACCCTGGAGGAGACGTCACAGTTGATTGTTTTATACATTAATTATAATTTTAATTTTATGATTATAATTTTACACAAAAGTAAATTTAAATAAATAAAATAGAAAATTTGAAAAAAATAAACTTAAAAATTAAAATATTTTACATGAAAAAGTTAATTTAAATTAATAAAATAAAAACTTAATAAAAAATTAATTTTTTTTACATAAAGATAAATATAATGTGACTGCGAGTTCTCGCTAATAATCTGGAGAGAGGCGAGGACCAATTAGATTAATGCATTTAATGTTAGACCCTGGAGGAGACGCCAGTCTTTACCTTCGAAAGAGGCGGAGACTCTCGGTACGGCGGCGAGGGCGGAGACAGCGGCGGCGGCGTGGCGGGGGCTCTGGCGGGCGACGTCTCGGGGGACGCCTCGGTGGAGAAGGGAGACTGCCTCAGACGGATGGAGAGGTCGTCCGAAGGCCGGGAAGAACCAGGGGGGGCGGGCCTCGGAGTCCGCCCCGCCCCCCGCCGGGGAAGGGGGGGCGACAGCCGCAGCAGCGCCATCACCTCCATGTCTAAAGACGGGTCCAGGTCCAGCACGGGGCTCACGGGATCCTCCTGCTCGACATCTGATTGGTCCTCCTGCTCGCCCCCCTCTTCCTCTGTGTCCTGCTTCTCCCTCATTGGCTGCTGCTCAGCAACGAGCTCACGATTGGCCGTTGGCTCCTCCCCCCTCTCTGAAGGCTCGGCGTGTGATTGGTGCTCATCTTTGATGGGTTCTTCTTCATCTCCCGCTGATGTCACATGAGAGGGGAGAGGTTTGTCCTCTAGCTCCGCCCCCCCTGTGGCGGCTTCACCGTGACAGGCCGCTTCCTGTTCCTGCTTCTCCCTCATTGGCTCAGGCTCCTCCTGCCTCTCCGAAGACTCTGCGTGTGATTGGTTCTCATGTCTGGTGTGTTCAAACTGTTTTTTTGCAGCAGCAACAAGCTCAAGTTCTTCTTCTTTTGCTTCTGCGACCGGTTCGAACTGGCTTTTTGATTGGCTGTCATCTTCTGCTGATGTCACATGACAGGAAACGGAGTTGTCCTCTAGCCCCGCCTCCTTCGTGGGAGCTTCACTTTGACAGGTAGCTTCTTGTTCCAAGGGGGGTGGGGGAGGAGTGGAGGGGGGTGAGGCAGTCCTGAGAGGAGAGGCCTCCAGAGATGCGGCTCTAGGAGGAGGGGGAAGGGGGCAGGAGGGCTGGAGGGGGGGTAAGGCAGAGTGTGGTGGGGTGGGCTGGGGGAGCCGACTGTGGGAGGAGGAGGGAGGCAGCGGCAGTGGGAGGAGACCGCGGGGCTTCATTCAGGACCCATCCTACAGAGAGAGAGATTATTATTATTATTATTATTTCAGTGAGTGTGAGTGTGTGTGTGTGTGTGTGTGTGTGTGTGTGTATCTGTGTGTGTGTATCTGTGTGTGTGTGTGTGTGTGTGTGTGTGAGAGAGAAATCTGCAGCAGGAGAAGTTAACCCTGGTCTCATGTTTGCAGAGACAGACCCAGAAATGAGTTTATATGGTTTCCACGACGTATAATGAAAATTTTGTGAGAGGTGCAGGTGAGGCTGCAGGACATGGTCGGCCATAGGGTCTAGGGTCCGCATCCACGCCATAGGGTCTAGGGTCCGCATCTACGGCATAGGGTCTAGGGTCCGCATCCACGGCATAAGGTCTAGGGTCCGCATCCACGGCATAGGGTCTAGGGTCCGCATCTACACCATAGGGTCTAGGGTCCGCATCCACGCCATAGGGTCTAGGGTCCGCATCCACGCCATAGGGTCTAGGGTCCGCATCTACGCCATAGGATCCGTATCTAAGCGCGCACCGCACGTACCCACGGGTCTGTATCTACGCGCACCGCACGTACCCATGGGGTCCATATCTACGCGCACCGACGTTCCCACGGCATCTATTTAACGCATAAGCATAAATCAGCCTTTAGAGGGTCAACTGCTTCCTACCTGAACGGAAGTTTGAGCTGCTCTGATCCTCCTGGTCCTGGTCTCGTCCTCCTCCCTCTGTCTCGGCAGACTGATCCTCCTCCGGACTGTCCTCCGGTCTCTGGTGTGAAACCTCCTCCAGACTCTCCTCCGGTCTCTGGTGTGAAACCTCCTCTGGTCTCTGGTGTGAAACCTCCTCTGGTCTCTGGTGTGAAACCTCCTCCGGACTCTGGTGTGAAACCTCCTCCAGACTCTCCTCCGGTCTCTGGTGTGAAACCTCCTCCAGACTCTCCGCCAGTCTCTGGTGTGAAACCTCCTCTGGTTTCTGGTGTGAAACCTCCTCCGGACTCTGGTGTGAAATCTCCTCCGGACTCTCCTCCGGTCTCTGGTGTGAAACCTCCTCCAGACTCTCCTCCGGTCTCTGGTGTGAAACCTCCTCCAGACTCTCCTCCGGTCTCTGGTGTGAAACCTCCTCCAGACTCTCCTCTGGTCTCTGGTGTGAAACCTCCTCTGGTCTCTGGTGTGAAACCTCCTCCGGACTCTGGTGTGAAACCTCCTCCGGACTCTCCTTCGGTCTCTGGTGTGAAACCTCCTCCAGACTCTCCTCTGGTCTCTGGTGTGAAACCTCCTCTGGTCTCTGGTGTGAAACCTCCACCGGACTCTCCTCTGGTCTCTGGTGTGAAACCTCCTCCGGACTCTCCTCCGGTCTCTGGTGTGAAACCTCTTCTGGACTCTCCTCTGGTCTCTGGTGTGAAACCTCCTCCGGACTCTCCTCCGGTCTCTGGTGTGAAACCTCTTCTGGACTCTCCTCCGGTCTCTGGCGTGAAACCTCCTCCGGACTCTCCTCCGGTCTCTGGTGTGAAACCTCCTCCAGACACTCCTCTGGTCTCTGGTGTGAAACCTCCTCCAGACTCTCCTCCGGTCTCTGGTGTGAAACCTCCTCCAGACTCTCCTCTGGTCTCTGGTGTGAAACCTCCTCCAGACTCTCCTCTGGTCTCTGGTGTGAAACCTCCTCTGGTCTCTGGTGTGAAACCTCCTCTGGTCTCTGGTGTGAAACCTCCTCTGGTCTCTGGTGTGAAACCTCCTCCAGACTCTCCTCTGGTCTCTGGTTTGTAACCTCCTCCAGACTCTCCTCTGGTCTCTTCTGTGAAACCTCCTCCAGACTCTCCTCTGGTCTCTTCTGTGAAACCTCCTCCTGGTCCTGTTCTCTAGCAGGCTGCTCTTCCTCCAGACTCTCCTCTGGTCTCTTCTGTGAAACCTCCTCCTGGTCCTGTTCTCTAGCAGGCTGCTCTTCCTCCAGACTCTCCTCTGCTCTCTGGTGTAAAACCTCCTCCTGGTCCTGGTCTCTAGCAGGCTGCTCTTCCTCCAGACTCTCCTCTGCTCTCTGGTGTGGCTCATTGACCTCCTCCTGCTCTTCCTGGTCCGGCTGCTCTTCCTGCCGAGGTGAAACCTCCTCCACCTCTTCTGTTTCCTCCTCCTGCTCTTCCTGGTCCTGGTCTTGCTGCTGTGAAACCTCCTCCACCTCTTCAGTTTCCTCCTCCTGCTGCTCTGCCATGCTGACATCTAGAGGAAGACGATCACATTATATCTGTAGTGAGACTTTAAGCAATTTAATATTAAATTAATCGGCAACTATTTTTTAATCATAAAACAGTGGAACTCGTCTGCCGTTGACTGTTAGTTTCTAGTTTCTTCTCTCCTCTGCGGCAGTAAACTGAATATCTTTGAGTTGTGGGCTAAACAAGACATTTGAGGACGTGGTCTTGGACTTTGGGAATCACTGATCCACATTTTCTGACATTTTAGAGACCAAACAACTCATCTGGAAAATATTCATACATACATCAATGATGACAATAATTTGTAGTTTTAGAAATAAATGTGAAAGTCTCGGGATACTCACCCTCAGCAACTGCAGACCCCCCCTCTCTCTGGGGGCTGGAAACAGATCGGCTAGGACCAGAGTTAGGTTGAACCGGGCTAACAGGACCAGGACTAGGTCTCGTTTCAGAGTGCACATGGGTAGCAAGGACAGGGCTAACAGGACCAGGACTAGGGCTAGTTTCAGACAGCACATGGGTAGCAAGGACAGGGCTAACAGGACCAGGATTAGGGCTGGTTTCAGGCTGCACATGGGTAGCAAGGACAGAGCTAACAGGACCAGGACTAGGGCTAGTTTCAGACAGCACATGGGTAGCAAGGACAGGGCTAACAGGACCAGGATTAGGGCTGGTTTCAGGCTGCACATGGGTAGCAAGGACAGGGCTAACAGGACCAGGATTAGGGCTAATTTCAGACTGAACATGGGTAGCAAGCACAGGGCTAACAGGACCAGGACTGGTTTCAGAGTGCACATGGGTAGCAAGGACGGGGGTAACAAGTCCAGAACTAGGGCTGGTTTCAGACTGCACATGGGTAGCAAGGACAGGGCTAACAGGACCAGGGCTGGTTTCAGACTGCACATGGGTAGCAGGGACAGGGCTAACAGGACCAGTACTAGGGCTGGTTTCAGACTGTACATGGATAGCAGGGACAGGGCTAACAGGACCAGGACTAGGGCTGGTTTCAGACTGCACATGGGTAGCAAGGACAGGGCTAACAGCATCTGCACTGTGGCTGATAGCCTCACACCTCATAGGGCTCCCAGGTCCAGGACTGGGACTAGTATCTGGCTGCAGAGGGCTAGCAGGACTAGAGTTAACTTGTGTATCACCTGGGTCATGAACAGGACTAACAACTGGGCTGATGTAAACAGAGGGGGGGGCAGAAGGTGTGGGACTAGCAGGCGTTTGGCTGATGTGGTCTGTGCTAGGCATTGCAGTGGTATCCTGAGTGGGACTAGAAGGGACCGGGCTCGCCAGAGTGGAAGAAGCATCAACAAAGGGGGCGGGGGTTCGATGCCAGGGGCTTCCCGAGGCAATATTCTGTTGGCTTTCAGCAGGAGATCTGTCGGGGGTCGAGACAGGACTAGCTGGGGACTGGCAAACCTGGACTAGACTGGCCTGGTTGAGACTACGCACATGTGGGTCACAAGCAGGTGCTGGGCTCATCTGCTGAATACTGTCTATAGGTTTAACAAGCCCAGACTCAAGGGGAAGAACAGAGCTCTGGATTATGTCCACATCAAGATCTGAGCTAGCCAGAGTGGGGCTCAGCTGTGCCGCAACGTCCAGGACAGGGCTACCTGGGGGGCTACGATCCGTTTCAGTGGACTGATCTGGATTGGGAGGTGGGCTAACACAAGTAGCGTGTGCAGAGCTGCTGTATGTCATGCTCGCTAATGAGGAGACTGTCTTTGGACAGGGCCTGAGTGGGGACTGCTAGAGGCGCTTTGTATGTAAAAAGGACTAGCTTGACCAGCAGGACTAGACCTAGGAGGACTGTGGCTGACAGTAACATCAGTGATGCTAGCAGAGTGGGAAATTAGATTGTGGCTAACAGAGCTACTCTCTGGGCTACTAACACTCAGCATACAGTGTGGTGGACTAAAGCTAGTTTTCAGGGGGCTTGTCTGATCTGGAGAAGTCTGAGGAGGACTGCAGGTAGTTTCTACATGTGAGGGACCAGTATGTGCCCGAGTCTGTAAGTCTGGAAAACTACAAACAGAGGGACTGGTTCTCTCTTGAACGTGCATGGAGCCCATCTGACTGTAGCGGTTAGCTTCTGTGTGAGCAGGGCTACCATGAACGTCACTGACCCAATTGGAGTTTGGATGTCTGGGACTTGTTTGTGACTGAATAAAAAGACTTGGGTGGTCAACATGTACCTCCATGTCCTCATCCTGACAGGAGATGGATCCTGAAGGGCTAGCTGGTTGTGTTGAGGGGCTAGTTCCTGCAGCTGTATGGCTAGTATCCACTGGTATAGTGCTAACACAGGCCTGGATAGAGCTGGCAGGGCCTGGAGACATGTGACTGGTATGTTTGGAGCTAGCAGTAGCTGAGATCTTTTGGATATGTGTGGGGCTGGCTTTGCCTTCAGTTGCTTCTGTACAGCATGATGGGCTGTCACGAGGAGGACTCAGACAAATGGAGCTAGCTGAGGGAGGAATTTCCTCTGTTTCATCAGCACGAGGTGAGCAAGTTAGGCTACTGTGTTCCACTGAAGTGCTAATGTGAACAAGGCTTTCTGGTGTTGGCATGTAAGGACTGTGATGGGGGCTAGACAGGTCCTGGTTCCTCTGGATAAGGACACACTGGGTATCAAGTTTTCCATCTGTGCCGTTGCTATCAGGACGCATTGTGGATAAATCAGATGTCAGGCTACTTTCCAGTGTTTGGCCATCAAGGTTAGGACACAGCTGCATTGGGCTATGTTCCAAAGACTCTGTGGTCCTGGTTTGGGATTCATTTAGGACTCCTGGATGTTTAGGAGGTTGAGAAGAAAGCATGCTAAGCTGTAAAGGCTGTGTAGATGGGGCCTGTGATGGGCTAGCAGGCTGAGACAGACTACACTGTGTGGCTCTGAGTGGGGAGGGTGATGGGCTACATGGAGCTGAGCTGGGCCTCAGTGAGGCCTGTTTTCTTGCTGTTTGGGTAGACCCATAGCAGACTGGTGAGAGGCCCTGGTCCAGTGTAGAAATGTGCTGTGCAGGCCCACATTGCAGCTCAGCAGGGCTCTCGTGGTCCAGTGTAAGTTCAGCATCCTGTGTGGGATTCCTTCGAGGTGATGTGCCAACTTGTGCAGGACTATGTGACATAGGACTGTGTTGTCTTTGTGGGGGGATCTGTTGGGGCGGTGTGATGATGATGTTGGTGGGACTACATGGTCTATCTACCTGTGTCCGTGTAGGTTCGTCCTGCACAGGACTGTATGGTGGAGGGCTTTGCTCCGGCTGTGCAGGTCCTGGCTGAACCCGGGTAGGACTAAGCCCTGCCTGGGTCAGTGTGTGTGGTGGAGAACTGTGCAGAGAAGGCTCATGTCCACAAGACATGGGACTACCCTGCATTGGACACTGTGGAGATTCTGTGGCCAAAAGGTGATCCTCCGTGGAATTCTGGGTAAAGCTAGAAAAGGGGTTTGAGGACGTCACATGGGGAGGGCTTTGTTGAAGCTCCACTGGACTAACTTCAGATGGGGTGTGGGTTCCTGGAGTTTTGTACCATCAGGGTTAAATGATGCAAAGCTTTCGCAGAGGTCTGTTGGACCAGATGAACAGGGTGAAAGACTTTCCTGGAGCTCTGATGGTTCAGGATGGGATGGCGCCGGACTTTGTTGGAGCTCTGATGGTTCAGGATGGGATGGCGCCGGACTTTGTTGGAGCTCTGATGGTTCAGGATGGGATGGCGCCGGACTTTGTTGGAGCTCTGATGATTCAGGATGGGATGGCGCCGGACTTTGTTGGAGCTCTGATGGGTCAGGATGGGATCGCGCCGGACTTTGTTGGAGCTCTGGTGGTTCAGGATGGGATGGCGCTGGACTTTGTTGGAGCTCTGATGGTTCAGGATGGGATGGCGCCGGACTTTGTTGGAGCTCTGCAAGATCAGGTTCGGATTGGGCAGGATTTTGTTGTTCTTTTTGATTAGAATGAGATCTCGTAAGAATTGGTTGGCGCTCTGATGGATCACGGTTAGATGGTACAGGACTTTGTTGGAGCTCTGTTGGTTCAGGGTGAGATGGAGCAGGACTTTGTTGGAGCTCAGTTGGTTTAGGGTGAGATGGAGCAGGACTTTGTTGGCACTCCAATAGTTCAGGGTGAGATGGCTCTGAATTTTGTTCACGCTCTGTGGAATCAGGTTGGGATGCTGTAGGACTTTGTGGGAGCTCTATTTGATTAGAATAAGAGTGCGTGGAAATTAGTTGGAGCTCTGTGGGTTCAGGGTCAGATGGCTCTGGACTTTGTTGGAGCTCTGTGGGTTTAGGGTCAGATGGCTCTGGACTTTGTTGGAGCTCTGTGGGTTCAGGGTCAGATGGCTCTGGACTTTGTTGGAGCTCTGTGGGTTCAGGGTCAGATGGCTCTGGACTTTGTTGGAGCTCTGTGGGTTCAGGGTCAGATGGCTCTGGATTTTGTTGGAGCTCTGTGGGTATAGGGTCAGATGGCTCTGGATTTTGTTGGAGCTCTGCGGGTTTAGGGTCAGATGACTCTAGATTTTGTTGGAGCTCTGTGGAATCAGGGTCAGATGGCTCTGGATTTTGTTGGAGCTCTGTGGAATCAGGGTCAGATGGGGTTGGCTCAGGACTTTGATGGAGCTTTGATAGATTAAGGTGAGATGGTGCAGGACTTTGTTGGAGCTCTGCAGGATCATGTTGGGATGGTCCAGGACTTTGTTGGAGCTCTGCAGGATCAGGTTGGGATGGTGCAGGACTTTTTTGGAGCTCTGTTGCATCAGGTTGGGATGGTGCAGGACTTTGTTGGAGCTCTGTGGCATCAGGTTGGGATGGTGATGGACTTTGTTGGAGCTCCGCAGGATCAGGTTGGGATGGTGAAGGACTTTGTTGGAGCTCCGCAGGATCAGGTTGGGATGGTGCAGGACTTTGTTGGAGCTCTGTGGCATCAGGTTGGGATGGTGCAGGACTTTGTTGGAGCTCTGTGGCATCAGGTTGGGATGGTGCAGGACTTTGTTGGAGCTCTGTGGCATCAGGTTGGGATGGTGCAGGACTTTGTTGGAGCTCTGCAGGATCAGTTTGGGATGGTGCAGGACTTTGTTGGAGCTCTGCAGGATCAATTTGGGATGGTGCAGGACTTTGTTGGAGTTTTGCATGATCAGGTTGGGATGGTGCAGTACTTTGTTGGAGCTCTGCAGGATCAGTTTGGGATGGTGCAGGACTTGTCTGCGGTAGTGTACAGACAGTCTGTGCATGACTCTGTGGTGGTTCTGAGCAGGTGGGCTGGACAGGGCTATGAGCTGTAGGACTGATGGGCGGCTGTGAAATGCTAATGGGAGGTGCCTGTGTGTGACTGAGCGGCGGGGACTGGGTAGGACTGTGAGCGTTTGAAGGGTGTGGGCTTTGCTCCTCCTCCTGAGGCCTGCAGGTGGAGCAGACGTAATCTTCAGACCCTGCCCTGCCCTCCCCAGCCTGGACAACACACTCCGTATGGACACACCTGGAACACAACACAACACAATGTTTGCTGAATCTTTATCATTCACAAGAAGGTTTTACATGCCGGCAAACAGACTAGTGTTTTATGAAAACCACAAGAACCTGGAAGTGCGTTGACACGTGTCAAAGAACCAGGAAGTGCAACAATCCTATAAGAACCAGGAAGTGCAACAATCCTATAAGAACCAGGAAGTGCAACAATCCTATTTCCCAGCATTTACGTGCATTAAGTCTTCAGAAAAGCGGCACTTTTTAAATCACATTAGCTCCCCAAATAAGCCCATTTTTAGCTTTATGCTGACTGTCTCCGTCTGTATGTCGTGTCCGGTGTACGTTACAGCCATCAATTGACTCAAGCGGCATCTAGTCATTTGAATAATTAGAAATTATGGACAATATGATTAAAATGTGGTTGGAATAAACCAGAGATGATGTTTTGCCAGTTGCTATGGCAACATCCACACTAATAAGTTCTTTCTTTGTGATGTTTTGAGACAAAATGTTCTCCGTCCACACAAGAGCTTTAGCTCCAGTAGCAGAACTAACCTCCATCTTAACACGTCTGACAACACTTATCACATGACATTTCACATGGGGGGGGGGGGAAATCACTGGACACCTCCCGATACAATATCATCACCATACTTACGCCACGATACGATATTATTGTGATTTTAAACATATTGCAATATTCTGCGATAGATTACAATTTACAACCTTTTCTCCAACCTCTAAGTGAGGTAGGTAAGCTGCCCAGGTCTCCATCTGTGCCGGTCCAGACTACAAGGCAATCCCGAAGTTTTCAAACCAACATGGGGCAGCAGAGTTTTCTATACATCTCCCTTTTAATAATAATAATAATACTAATAATAATAATAATGTATACTTTATTAACCCTGTTTTTTATGAGCGTGGCTGTAGGGAGTTGGGTTGGGAACCGGAGGGTCGCTGCCCATGTGAGTTTACCTAAAGCAGCAGGTACAGGTCAGATAGCCCTGTGGTATGTGGAGGTCGGGGGGGCGGTCACAGAGAGGGCAGGGCAGGGCCGGGTCACATGACTCGCACAGAAACTGGTGATTGGCCCACTGGCCTGATGACCTAACACCACAGCGGCGGCAGATTCTGCAGTTCTGGAAGAGAGAGAGAGAGAGAAGGGTGTAGAAATCACACGCACCCTTATATCTGTCTGTCTTTGGTCTGTCTGTCTTTGGCCTGTCTGTCTTTGGCCTGTCTGTCTTTGGTCTGTCTTTGGTCTGTCTGTCTGTCTTTGGTCTTTGGTCTGTCTTTGGTCTTTGGTCTGTCTTTGGTCTTTGGTCTGTCTGTCTGTCTTTGGTCTGTCTGTCTTTGGTCTGTCTGTCTGTGGTCTGTCTGTCTGTGGTCTGTCTGTCTTTGGTCTGTCTGTCTGTCCGTCTGTCCAGTATATATAAAACAGGTTGTTCCAGAGTGTTTTCTCTCACCTTGCAGCTCCAGCCGTT
>JABXJD010000728.1:40000-50000 GCA_013375575.1 Percina caprodes | reverse complement strand
GTCTAGACCTGCTCTATCTGTAGATTATAGAGCGGTCTAGACCTGCTCTATCTGTAAATTATAGAGTGGTCTAGACCTGCTCTATCTGTAGATTATAGAGCGGTCTAGACCTGCTCTATCTGTAAATTATAGAGTGGTCTAGACCTGCTCTATCTGTAGATTATAGAGCGGTCTAGACCTGCTCTATCTGTAGATTATAGAGTGGTCTAGACCTGCTCTATCTGTAAATTATAGAGTGGTCTAGACCTGCTCTATCTGTAAATTATAGAGTGGTCTAGACCTGCTCTATCTGTAGATTATAGAGCGGTCTAGACCTGCTCTATCTGTAGATTATAGAGTGGTCTAGACCTGCTCTATCTGTAGATTATAGAGTGGTCTAGACCTGCTCTATCTGTAGATTATAGAGTGGTCTAGACCTGCTCTATCTGTAGATTATAGAGTGGTCTAGACCTGCTCTATCTGTAGATTATAGAACGGTCTAGACCTGCTCTATCTGTAGATTATAGAGTGGTCTAGACCTGCTCTATCTGTAGATTATAGAGCGGTCTAGACCTGCTCTATCTGTAGATTATAGAACGGTCTAGACCTGCTCTATCTGTAGATTATAGAGTGGTCTAGACCTGCTCTATCTGTAGATTATAGAACGGTCTAGACCTGCTCTATCTGTAGATTATAGAACGGTCTAGACCTGCTCTATCTGTAGATTATAGAACGGTCTAGACCTGCTCTATCTGTAGATTATAGAGCGGTCTAGACCTGCTCTATCTGTAGATTATAGAGCGGTCTAGACCTGCTCTATCTGTAGATTATAGAGCGGTCTAGACCACTCTAATCTACAGATAGAGCGGTCTAGACCACTCTAATCTACCAACCCATTCCCTTTACCGACAGTACTGACAACAGATGACGTTAATGTGTCTTTGAGAAGCTCAAGCTTGTAGCTTTATTCTTCACTTTTAACTCACTCTGCATGATTCATCTGATACATCTATTTAATATAATATCTACGTATTTAATATAATATCTACGTATTTAATATAATATCTACGTATTTAATATGATATCTACGTATTTAATATGATATCTACGTGTATATAATATGAAATCTATGAAATCTATTTAACTCAGCAAGGCTTCATGACTTACTTCTTCCTGGATTTGGGAGTTGGAGGAGGTGGTGGAGGAGGTGGTGGAGGGGGTGGGAGGCGCAGAGCGGCCGCTGCTCCCATCTTTCCGAGGTCGCCCACGGGACCGCCTCTCTGGGGCGGGGCTTGTAGCGGCGGCTTTGGCCAGCTGAGCGCTGCGTCCAGCCCGAGTGACAGGAGGCGCCGGTCCTCTGTCCCGGGGCTCCTGAGACTGAGCCTCAGATGGCATTCTGGGTAAAAAAAATTAGAAACAAGCTGTAATGTTACCCTACAGGACAGATGTTAATCATCAGGGAGAAACAAGCTGTAATGTTACCCTACAGGACAGATGTTCATCATCAGGGAGAAACAAGCTGTAATGTTACCCTACAGGACAGATGTTCATCATCAGGTAGAAACAAGCTGTAATGTTACCCTACAGGACAGATGTTCAGCATCAGGTAGAAACAAGCTGTAATGTTACCCTACAGGACAGATGTTCATCATCAGGTAGAAACAAGCTGTAATGTTACCCTACAGGACAGATGTTCATCATCAGGAGAAACAAGCTGTAATGTTACCCTACAGGACAGATGTTCATCATCAGATAGAAACAAGCTGTAATGTTACCCTACAGGACAGATGTTCATCATCAGGTAGAAACAAGCTGTAATGTTACCCTACAGGACAGATGTTCATCATCAGGGAGAAACAAGCTGTAATGTTACCCTACAGGACAGATGTTCATCATCAGGTAGAAACAAGCTGTAATGTTACCCTACAGGACAGATGTTCATCATCAGGTAGAAACAAGCTGTAATGTTACCCTACAGGACAGATGTTCATCATCAGGGAGAAACAAGCTGTAATGTTACCCTACAGGACAGATGTTCATCATCAGGGAGAAACAAGCTGTAATGTTACCCTACAGGACAGATGTTCATCATCAGGAGAAACAAGCTGTAATGTTACCCTACAGGACAGATGTTCATCATCAGGGAGAAACAAGCTGTAATGTTACCCTACAGGACAGATGTTCAGCATCAGGTAGAAACAAGCTGTAATGTTACCCTACAGGACAGATGTTCATCATCAGGGAGAAACAAGCTGTAATGTTACCCTACAGAACAGATGTTCATCATCAGGTAGAAACAAGCTGTAATGTTACCCTACAGGACAGATGTTCATCATCAGGGAGAAACAAGCTGTAATGTTACCCTACAGGACAGATGTTCATCATCAGGGAGAAACAAGCTGTAATGTTACCCTACAGGACAGATGTTCAGCATCAGGGAGAAACAAGCTGTAATGTTACCCTACAGGACAGATGTTCATCATCAGGGAGAAACAAGCTGTAATGTTACCCTACAGGACAGATGTTCAGCATCAGGTAGAAACAAGCTGTAATGTTACCCTACAGGACAGATGTTCAGCATCAGGGAGAAACAAGCTGTAATGTTACCCTACAGGACAGATGTTCATCATCAGGGAGAAACAAGCTAACCCTAACCCTTTTTTTTTTTTTTTTGATCCTTTTAGTTTAACATGAAACAGCCACAAAATCACCATCAAACCCACCAGACTCCATGTAAATAATCACTACTTTTAGCGTGTATAGAGCAGCATATCTCCACCAGACTCCATGTAAATAATCACTACTTTTAGTGTGTATAGAGCAGCATATCTCCACCAGACTCCATGTAAATAATCACTACTTTTAGCGTGTATAGAGCAGCATATCTCCACCAGACTCCATGTAAATAATCACTACTTTTAGCGTGTATAGAGCAGCATATCTCCACCAGACTCCATGTAAATAATCACTACTTTTAGTGTGTATAGAGCAGCATATCTCCACCAGACTCCATGTAAATAATCACTACTTTTAGTGTGTATAGAGCAGCATATCTCCACCAGACTCCATGTAAATAATCACTACTTTTAGTGTGTATAGAGCAGCATATCTCCACCAGACTCCATGTAAATAATCACTACTTTTTTCATTGTAAAACACACTTCATTCAACGTGGACAGAAACTAAATAAAACTACCAAAAGCTGTTCCAACAATCACAACATTCAGGTTTTCCCATTTTTAGGTTTAGGTGCACTAACGAGCCAAATAAATAACTAAATGACCTTTTAGGGATCTGATATATTGCAGTTTGTTCCCCAGTGAACTTCTTTAGCAAGTTTTATCTTTAAGCTTTTTGAGTGTTACAGCTTTTCCAACGTTTTAGATACATATATGATAATAACGCTACAAAATGATGCAAAACAGAGAGGAAGTTACAGAACGGCCGTTTGATAAGCTTAACTTCTATTTTGACATATTTTACTTCCACGTCCCCTCACCCTCCTCTCGTAATGTAAGTCTTCAAAACAGAGAGAAAAGAAGGTGTTTGCTAAAAACCCAAATAAGAGAGGGGCCAAAGGCTGGGGCGTTGGGGCGAAGCGTGGGGGGCCGAAGGCTGACGCATTGGGCCGAAGCGTTGGGTCCAAAGGCTGTCGCGTTGGGGCGAAGCGTTGGGGCCAAAGGCTGCCGCGTTGGGGCGAAGCGTTGGGGCCAAAGGCTGCCGCGTTGGGGCGAAGGGTTGGGGCCAAAGGCTGTCGCGTTGGGGCGAAGCGTTGGGGCAAGACGCTGTTGCGTTGGGGCCAAAGGCTGTCGCGTTGGGGCGAAGCGTTGGGGCCAAAGGCTGCCGCGTTGGGGCCAAGCGTTGGGGCCAAAGGCTGTCGCTGAAGCGGCTGGGGCAAGACGCTGTTGCGTTGGGGCCAAAGGCTGTCGCGTTGGGGCGAAGCGTTGGGGCCAAAGGCTGTCGCGTTGGGGCCAAAGGCTGCCACACCACCCTGCAAAGAATCACCAAAACTTTCATCCATCAATTATTTAACTGACTTCAGATCTGAATCAGGAGCTTCAGTATTTGGATCGAGTAGCTGTTTGCTTGCTGAGAAGAATCCGGCCGGCCTCTGTGTAAAGAGATAATCAATATTAAAGGACTCTGATCGGGGACAAAGCAACTTTATAAAAGGATTTGTTGAATTAAAGGGTCATTTCAAACAAGAAACAAGCTGCAATGTAACTCTACAGGATAGATGTTCAGCATCCACTAAAAATTCTGTCGTTGCCGCTGACAGACTCAGATTATTATTCTAAGTGTGTGACAACATTATGGGATGGATCCCTACAGAGATAGACCTTTAACTTAAAGAGGAAGATCCTTTTAGTTTAACATGAAACAGAAATCACCATCACCAAACCCACCAGACTCCATGTTAATAATCACTACTTTTAGTGTGTATAGAGCAGCATATCTCCACCAGACTCCATGTAAATAATCACTACTTTTAGTGTGTATAGAGCAGCATATCTCCACCAGACTCCATGTAAATAATCACTACTTTTAGCGTGTATAGAGCAGCATATCTCCACCAGACTCCATGTAAATAATCACTACCTTTAGCGTGTATAGAGCAGCATATCTCCACCAGACTCCATGTAAATAATCACTACTTTTAGCATGTATAGAGCAGCATATCTCCACCAGACTCCATGTAAATAATCACTACTTTTAGTGTGTATAGAGCAGCATATCTCCACCAGACTCCATGTAAATAATCACTACTTTTAGTGTGTATAGAGCAGCATATCTCCACCAGACTCCATGTAAATAATCACTACTTTTAGTGTGTATAGAGCAGCATATCTCCACCAGACTCCATGTTAATAATCACTACTTTTAGCATGTATAGAGCAGCATATCTCCACCAGACTTCATGTTAATAATCACTACTTTTAGCATGTATAGAGCAGCATATCTCCACATGTAAATGGGTGAATTAAGAGTTTATTCCAACCAGACCAGAGTGGTGATTGGTGGAACAGTGGAAAGATGAACCAAGACGGCTTTTGGTAGTTTTATTTAGTTTCTGTCCACTTTGAATGAAGTGTTTTTCGATGCTAAAAGTAGTGATTATTTACATGGAGTCTGGTGGGTTTGGTGATGGTGATTTCAGTGATGTACGTTTAACTAAATAGCTCTTACTCTCATCCTGAGAAAACCCTATGTTGAATTTAAACGTATTGAATCGTGAGTTGAGCATCTATAGTGTTTTTTTACAGTGTATTAACACTTTTACTGCAATAACGGATGAGACTAGTACTTCCTCTATATGTGCATGTGTCTACCAGACAATTTACCATTTCACAACAGACTTAAAAGATCGATAACTAATTACACTAATGTGTTGGAAAATAAGATGTTAGACGACTTAAAACGATGACTACATGCTAACCTTAACTGACGCATGCGTACAAGCAGTTAACCAGCCACGGAGACGCATTAACCGTTTTATTTCTGTATAAATGAAGCTGAAGTGTAGACACAGAGCCGTTAGCCGTTAGCTGTTAGCCGTTAGCCGTTAGCTTCCTCGGCTCGGACCGCCCAGTTGACTGATCACTTCTCTGTTAGCATTAGCATTAGCTAGCGGGCTAGCCGTTAGCGCGCACCAGAAACGTCCAACGGCTGCACCGCGCGCTTATTCGCAGCCCCGCGTTTTAACGTTACCGGTTGTCGTCAAGTTAGAGCGAAACAAAGTGAGAAGAAACCTGCACAGGTGTCGAGAAGACGGTTAAAAAGCCTCCTTACTGATTTGATGCAATTCTCTTTTTCCTCTCCAGCTTTTTTGTGTGTGTTGCTTAAACCGATCAGTTTAAAAGCCAACGGCGAACTTCTCCGGGAGAGAACATCGGTTTCGCGAGTCCCAGAAACATTCCCGTTGGTCGTGGAAGGAGAAAAACACGGTTTTGCTCTGTAAAATTGGCGAAAAATTAAAGTTGAAGCGGTCGCTCCGTCATGGAGGCCATGTTTGGGAGCGACCGAAGCACCGCCTGTCAGCGACAGCAGGAGAAGTAGGTCCCAGAAAACACTCACAGGAACCGGGGAACGCGCGTTTAACGGTGGTTTACCGTCGGTATACGGACCGCGTACACCGGGAGTCAGACTTCAAGACGTGTCGGTGTGCCTGTGCTGGCGGTTTACCGGGGGAATGTGTTTGTGTTTGTGTAAAAAGTGTGTCTGACCCCGCGGAGGGATCTGCTGGAGGGCTGCTCCGGTGAAGCGGCGTCTGTCATCAGACCTGAAGTCCCGGACCGGATCCGCGCGGAGCTGGACTACCTGCTGCACGTGCCCCACACAAGACCAACTCATTCATGGTTTAAATTTAAATTACATTAAATTAATTAATTATTAATTAATTAAAAGTTTCTGCATCAGGAATCTGGGATTCTTTCATTTAAAGGATCAGGTCACTACTTTATTGGATTTTGGGTGTTTTATTTCCCCCAAAAAACTTGGGGAAAAACATAAAAATGATATAATTTCATATAAATGAGGTGAATTGGAAAAAGGAAATAGTGTAAAACTAGTGTTGTGTAGGTGTTAGTGACAAAAAGGAAGAAAATGTTGAAAAAAGGGTCAAAAAGTGATAAAAAAGTATCTCAAACGCATCAGAAAAGCATCAAAAGTGTGAATAAAGTGACCTGGAAGGACAACACAAGGGTTAAAGGTCACAGTTTAGTTTTTTATTCAGATTCCAGTATTCAGATTACTGCAGTACTGCAGTACGAGTACTAATACCACACCGTAAAAATACTCTGTACAAGTTCTGCAGTGAAAATGCTACTAAAGCAGAAGTATCATCAGGAAAATGTAGTCAGGCATGAAAACGTCCCTTTATGAGTTTTTAACATCAATATGCCCCCAGCCTGTCTATGGCCCCCCCAGCCTGTCTATGGCCCACCAGCCTGCCTATGGCCCCCCAAGCCTGCCTATGGCCCCCCAGCCTGCCTATGGCCCCCCCAGCCTGTCTATGGCCCACCAGCCTGCCTATGGCCCCCAGCCTATCTATGGCCCCCCCAGCCTGTCTATGGCCCACCAGCCTGCCTATGGCCCCCCAGTGGCTAGAACTGGTGGTGGTGTAACCCGAGCCCTGGTATCCTGTTCTGCCTTTGAGGAAATGAAAGCTCAGATGGGCTGATCTGGAATCTTCCCCTTATGAGGTCATACGGGGCAAGGTTACCCCCCCCTCCCCCTCAATAGCTACAGACTCAGAAATGGAGACTGTTAGCAGCTAACGCTACGTATATTACATAATAAACACAATTACATCTTCTGGATGAACTTCAACTTTTATTCAACTTTGACAAATGTGTGAAAACATTAACCCAAATATCTCAGAACAAGAACACGGTGCCGTCCGGCGGTCAGAGAAACTCGACTCCTCCGTCCGTCACGCAGAAGGAGCTGCTCCTGTAAGCCTTCGTCCTGGAGGAGGAGGAGGAGGAGGAAGAGGAGGAAGAAGAAGAGGAGGAGGAGGTGCAGTGGACGGTGAAGACCTGCCGTCTCCTCTCTCCTGCCGTGGCCGCCTCCTGCCTGGAGCACAGCAGCCGGTGGGTCACCAGCCGTTGCCAGGGGCGACAGAGGTAGGGCCGGTCGGAGTCCGAGGAGGAAGAGGAGAAGGAGGAAGAGGAGGAGGAGGAAGAGGAGGAGGGTCCGCTGGAGCTCCTCCTTATGGCGTGGCAGGTGGCGAAGACGGTGATTCTGTAATCTCTGAGAGGAAGAGACAAAACTTTATTATTTACTCAGGAGTGGAATTACTGTGTGTGTGTGTGTGTGTGTGTGTGTGTGTGTGTGTGTGCAGAGATTGCAAAAGTACACACTTCCTACAGTGGACATGGAGGTCATGAATTCAGTTGTTATTCTGTGTGTGTGTGTGTGTGTGTGTGTGTGTGTGTGTGCATGCATAAGCATGTGTGTGTGTGTGTGTGTGAGCATGCATAAGCATGTGTGTGTGTGTGTGTGAGCATGCATAAGCATGTGTGTGTGTGCGTGCATGTGTGTGTGTGCGCATGCATAAGCATGTGTGTGTGTGCGTGCATGTGTGCACATGCATAAGCATGTGTGTGTGTATGTGCGTGTGTGTGTGTGTGTGTGTGTGCGTGTGTGTGTGTGCGTGTGTGTGTGTGTGTATGTGCGTGTGTGTGTGTGTGTGTGTGTGTGTGTGTGTGTGTGTTACCTGAGCAGTCGGCCCAGCAGCACTGCACACTTGCTGAGCTTCTCTTCCTGCTTGGCGACGCTGGCCCCGCCCCCACAGCGGTCCAGCCAATAGAAAGCAGAGATGCTGTCGATGAGGAGCAGCGCCAGGCCGGGCCGCGACGACAGCGACGTCTCCAGGAAGTGGAGGGTGAGGAGGAGCTGGGAGGACGAGGAGCAGTGGACAACCAGGAGACGAGAGAGACAGAGACGCAACGCTGTCTCGTCTGGAGGGGACAGACAGAGAGACAGAGAGAGAGACAGACAGACAGACAGAGAGACAGAGAGACAGAGACAGAGAGAGAGAGAGAGACAGTTGAAATATACCATGTATAAAACCTTTCCTCTCCTCCTGGTGTGTGTGTGTGTGTGTGAGTGTTTTTCCAAGTGTGTGTGTGTGTGTGTGTGTCTGTGTGTGTGTGTGAGTGTTTTTCCAAGTGTGTGTGTGTGTCTGTGTGTGTGTGTGTGTGTGTGTGAGTGTTTTTCCAAGTGTGTGTGTGTGTGTGTCTGTGTGTGTGTGTGAGTGTTTTTCCAAGTGTGTGTGTGTGTGTGTGTGTGTGTGTGTGTGTGTGTGTGTCTGTGTGTGTGTGAGTGTTTTTCCAAGTGTGTGTGTGTGTGTGTGTGTGAGTGTTTTTCCAAGTGTGTGTGTGAGTGTTTTTCCAAGTGTGTGTGTGTGTGTTTTTCCAAGTGTGTGTGTGTGTGTGTGTGTCTGTGTGTCTGTCTGTCTGTCTGTCTGTGTGTGTGTGTGTGTGTGTGTGTGTGTGTGTGTGTGTGTGTGTGTGTGTGTGTGTGTGTGTGTGTGTGTGTGTGTGTGTGTGTGTGTGTGTGTGTGTGTGTGTGTGTGTGTGTGTGTGTGTGTGTGTGTGTCCAAATCCCATAAAAGGATGTTTTCATAATCCGGCCCTTTAATATATATTGTGTATGAACCTGCGGCTCACTGTGCCGTTTCTTCTTCGTTGGTGTGCTACCTGCGTTCAGTCTGCTGTCCAGGATGCTGACGAGTCTTAACATGTCCAGACTGTAGTCGGTGTCCACGAACACAACGTCCACCTCCAGACCGCCGGTCGCCACGGGCAACACACAGCGACACAGCAGGTGGTAAAGCAGCTCCGTCTTACCTGAGACACGCTCACAGTTACAGGAAGTAACAGCAGGATGACATCACCAGTGTTTCCTGTGCAGGTAGCTCACCTGTCCCCCCCGTTCCATACAGCTCCACCACCTCACCTGGAACACAACACACACCGTCAGCTGGCGGGTGCTGGAGCCTATGAGGAGCCTAGAAAAAGCTTATGAAAAAACAATTAAAAAGCCATAAAAAGTGTATGAAAAGCTTAAAGAAATCACATACACATAAAGACACACATACATAGACACACACACACACACACACACACACACAGACACAGACACAGACACACACTCACCGGGGTCGGGTCCTCCGTCTGCAGGAAACAGTCGAGGTTCAACATCCTTCAGAGAACGACGAGCCTCCAGACGGGCAAAGAGCTGCAGACAGACACACACACACACACACACACAGAGACTCACAGACACACACACACACACGCACACACACAGAGACTCACACACACACACAGACACACACAGGCACACACAGGCACACACAGGCACACACAGGCACACACACAGAGACTCACAGACACACACACACACAGACAGAGACTCACACACACACACACACACACACACACACACACACACTTTCGGGTTCAACATGGGTGGGGGTGAGATCTCCCCTTTTCAGCTAAATTGAAATTTTGAA
>JABXJD010000728.1:0-12500 GCA_013375575.1 Percina caprodes | reverse complement strand
AATGTACAATAAAATGGAGAGAATAAATTATTTTGCACATTACGTTTTGCAAGTGAACTCTTATTTTATTTTATCGTGTGTTCTGAGTGAGAAAACGTCCCCACAGGAAGTCCTAACCCTGGTGTTGTCTTCACTTCGGGTCCCTCTCGTGTCCCTCGGGTCAAACTGACCCGAGACTTATTTGGGGTTTTGAAAACATTTCTGAAATGAGATCTTACTTCATAATCTATTAACAAACATCGCCCCCCCCCCCAATGTCCCCGTTAACCAGGAACTTTCCCTTCCAGGTCAAAATTTAAAAAAAGAAAATTGTTCTTTTCTGATTTATTTGTCACTTTTTCAGCTTTTGGCGCTTTTAAAAAAAACCTGAGCTGGTTTAATAATAACAAGTTTTACACACACACACACACACACACACACTGCTGTGCCATGAACTACTACAAACTACTATTTTCTGTGACTGTTATTGCCACTCTTCATTTTAACCCCAACCGGTCGTCAGACACCGCCTACCAAGAGTCTGGGTCTGGGTCTGGGTCTGGGTCTGTCCCAGGTTTCTGCCTAAAAGGAAGATTTTCCTCGCCACTGTCCCACTGTTGCTTGCTCTGGAGGAAACTACTAGAACTGTTGGGTCCTTGTAAATTATAGAGTGTGGTCTAGACCTGCTCTATCTGGTCTAGACCTGCTCTATCTGGTCTAGACCTGCTCTATCTGGTCTAGATCTAATCTATCTGTAAAGTGTCTCCAGATAACTCTTGTTATGAATTGATACTATAAATAAAATTGAATTGAAATTGAATTGAATTATACCAACTATTAGGGGGGTAATGATGGTTCTACCTCTATATACCAACTATTAGGGGGGTTATGATGGTTCTACCCCTATATACCAACTATTAGGGGGCTATGATGGTTCTACCTCTATATACCAACTATTAGGGGGGGTAATGATGGTTCTACCCCTATATACCAACTATTAGGGGGCTATGATGGTTCTACCTCTATATACCAACTATTAGGGGGGTAATGATGGTTCTACCCCTATATACCAACTATTAGGGGCTATGATGGTTCTACCTCTATATACCAACTATTAGGGGGGTTATGATGGTTCTACCCCTATATACCAACTATTAGGGGGGTTATGATGGTTCTACCTCTATATACCAACTATTAGGGGCTATGATGGTTCTACCTCTATATACCAACTATTAGGGGGGTTATGATGGTTCTACCCCTATATACCAACTATTAGGGGGCTATGATGGTTCTACCTCTATATACCAACTATTAGGGGGGGTAATGATGGTTCTACCTCTATATACCAACTATTAGGGGGGTTATGATGGTTCTACCCCTATATACCAACTATTAGGGGGGTTATGATGGTTCTACCCCTATATACCAAATATTAGGGGGGGTAATGATGGTTCTACCTATATATACCAACTATTAGGGGGGTTATGATGGTTCTACCCCTATATACCAACTATTAGGGGGCTATGATGGTTCTACCTGTATATACCAACTATTAGGGGGGGTAATGATGGTTCTACCTCTATATACCAACAATTAGGGGGGTTATGATGGTTCTACCCCTATATACCAACTATTAGGGGGGGTAATGATGGTTCTACCTCTATATACCAACTATTAGGGGGGGTAATGATGGTTCTACCTCTATATACCAACTATTAGGGGGGTTATGATGGTTCTACCTCTATATACCAACTATTAGGGGGCTATGATGGTTCTACCTCTATATACCAACTATTAGGGGGGGTAATGATGGTTCTACCTCTATATACCAACTATTAGGGGGGTTATGATGGTTCTACCCCTATATACCAACTATTAGGGGCTATGATGGTTCTACCTCTATATACCAACTATTAGGGGGTAATGATGGTTCTACCTCTATATACCAACTATTAGGGGGGTTATGATGGTTCTACCCCTATATACCAACTATTAGGGGGGTTAAGATGGTTCTACCCCTATATACCAACTATTAGGGGGGGTAATGATGGTTCTACCTCTATATACCAACTATTAGGGGGGGTAATGATGGTTCTACCCCTATATACCAACTATTAGGGGGGTTATGATGGTTCTACCCCTATATACCAACTATTAGGGGGGTTATGATGGTTCTACCCCTATATACCAACTATTAGGGGGGTTATGATGGTTCTACCTCTATATACCAACTATTAGGGGGGTAATGATGGTTCTACCCCTATATACCAACTATTAGGGGCTATGATGGTTCTACCTCTATATACCAACTATTAGGGGGGTAATGATGGTTCTACCTCTATATAACAACTATTAGGGGGGTTATGATGGTTCTACCCCTATATACCAACTATTAGGGGGGTTATGATGGTTCTACCCCTATATACTAACTATTAGGGGGCTATGATGGTTCTACCTCTATATACCAACTATTAGGGGGTAATGATGGTTCTACCTCTATATACCAACTATTAGGGGGGTTATGATGGTTCTACCCCTATATACCAACTATTAGGGGGGTTATGATGGTTCTACCCCTATATACCAAATATTAGGGGGGGTAATGATGGTTCTACCTCTATATACCAACTATTAGGGGGGGTAATGATGGTTCTACCTCTATATACCAACTATTAGGGGGGTTATGATGGTTCTACCTCTATATACCAACTATTAGGGGGCTATGATGGTTCTACCTCTATATACCAACTATTAGGGGGGGTAATGATGGTTCTACCTCTATATACCAACTATTAGGGGGGTTATGATGGTTCTACCCCTATATACCAACTATTAGGGGCTATGATGGTTCTACCTCTATATACCAACTATTAGGGGGTAATGATGGTTCTACCTCTATATACCAACTATTAGGGGGGATATGATGGTTCTACCCCTATATACCAACTATTAGGGGTTATGATGGTTCTACCCCTATATACCAACTATTAGGGGCTATGATGGTTCTACCTCTATATACCAACTATTAGGGGGGGTAATGATGGTTCTACCTCTATATACCAACTATTAGGGGGGTTATGATGGTTCTACCCCTATATACCAACTATTAGGGGGGGTATGATGGTTCTACCCCTATATACCAACTATTAGGGGTGGTAATGATGGTTCTACCTCTATATACCAACTATTAGGGGGGGTAATGATGGTTCTACCTCTATATACCAACTATTAGGGGGGTTATGATGGTTCTACCTCTATATACCAACTATTAGGGGGCTATGATGGTTCTACCTCTATATACCAACTATTAGGGGGGGTAATGATGGTTCTACCTCTATATACCAACTATTAGGGGGGTTATGATGGTTCTACCCCTATATACCAACTATTAGGGGGCTATGATGGTTCTACCTCTATATACCAACTATTAGGGGGGGTAATGATGGTTCTACCTCTATATACCAACTATTAGGGGGGTTATGATGGTTCTACCCCTATATACCAACTATTAGGGGGGTTATGATGGTTCTACCCCTATATACCAACTATTAGGGGGTAATGATGGTTCTACCCCTATATACCAACTATTAGGGGGGTTATGATGGTTCTACCCCTATATACCAACTATTAGGGGGGCTATGATGGTTCTACCCCTATATACCAACTATTAGGGGGGTTATGATGGTTCTACCTCTATATACCAACTATTAGGGGGGTAATGATGGTTCTACCCCTATATACCAACTATTAGGGGGGTAATGATGGTTCTACCCCTATATACCAACTATTAGGGGGGTTATGATGGTTCTACCCCTATATACCAACTATTAGGGGGGTTATGATGGTTCTACCTCTATATACCAACTATTAGGGGGCTATGATGGTTCTACCCCTATATACCAACTATTAGGGGGGTTATGATGGTTCTACCCCTATATACCAACTATTAGGGGGCTATGATGGTTCTACCTCTATATACCAACTATTAGGGGGTTATGATGGTTCTACCTCTATATAACAACTATTAGGGGGGTTATGATGGTTCTACCCCTATATACCAACTATTAGGGGGGTTATGATGGTTCTACCCCTATATACCAACTATTAGGGGGGTAATGATGGTTCTACCTCTATATACCAACTATTAGGGGGTAATGATGGTTCTACCTCTATATACCAACTATTAGGGGGTTATGATGGTTCTACCCTATATACCAACTATTAGGGGGGTTATGATGGTTCTACCCCTATATACCAACTATTAGGGGGGGTAATGATGGTTCTACCTCTATATACCAACTATTAGGGGGGGTAATGATGGTTCTACCCCTACATACCAACAATTAGGGGGGCTATGATGGTTCTACTCCTATATACCAACTATTAGGGGGGTTATGATGGTTCTACTCCTATTTACCAAGTATTAGGTGGGTAATGATGGTTCTATCCCTATATACCAACTATTAGGGGGTTATGATGGTTCTACCCCTATATACCAACTATTAGGGGGGTTATGATGGTTCTACCCCTATATACCAACTATTAGGGGGGCTATGATGGTTCTACCTCTATATACCAACTATTAGGGGGTTATGATGGTTCTACCCCTATATACCAACTATTAGGGGGTTATGATGGTTCTACCCCTATATACCAACTATTAGGGGGGGTTATTATGGTTCTACCCCAATGTACCAACTATTAGGGGGGGTTATGATGGTCCTACCCCTATATACCAACTATTAGGGGGGTTATTATGGTTCTACCCCTATATACCAACTATTAGGGGGTTATGATGGTTCTACCCCTATATACCAACTATTAGGGGGGTTATGATGGTTCTACCCCTATATACCAACTATTAGGGGGGTTATGATGGTTCTACTCCTATATACCAACTATTAGGGGGGTTATGATGGTTCTACCCCTATATACCAACTATTAGGGGGTTATGATGGTTCTACCCATAAATACCAACTATTAGGGGTTATGATGGTTCTACCCCTATATACCAACTATTAGGGGGGTTATGATGGTTCTACCCTCCAATATCGTGAATTATATTGCAATATCAGTCATAATAATCACAATTAGATATTTCCCTAATATCGTGCAGCCCTGTCAGGAACCAACAGGAACTTTTTGTTAAAGCTGATTTAGCAAAGACCTGAAAGTCCTGCCAGGACTCCGTCCTCTGCCGGGACTCCGTCCCCTGCCGGGACCCTGTCCTCTGCCGGGATTTGGGGTTTTGGAGCTGGAAGATAACCGGAGAACAGACTTCTTGTCAGGTTGTGTTCTCCTTTAAGAAGTAATCGGGACCCAGAAGGGAGTCATCAATATGATGGTTTTGTGATGCTGCCCCCTAGTTTCATATCAATCTGTAGATAAACTGTTTCTCTGTTTATGTAAATGGAGACCTAGTTTTAAAACAGCCAATCAGATCTTCCAGGAAGCAGTGATGTCAGCGTTCTCACAGGAAGAGCAGCTACAGAATAAATAAATAAATCTACCCTCTGCCCTGAAAGCTAGAGATTATTAACCTCTAGGTTCATTTTGCTCCAGAATTGTCCTTTAACTAGAGATGTCCCGATCACGCTTTTATCCACTGATACCGATAACTATATAACTATAACTATAACTATATAACTATATAACTATAACTATATAACTATATAACTATAACTATATAACTATAACTATATAACTATATAACTATATAACTATAACTATATAACTATATAACTATAACTATATAACTATATAAATATAACACTATATAACTATAACTATATAACTATATAACTATAACTATATAACTATAACTATATAACTATAACTATATAACTATAACTATATAACTATATAACTATAACTATATAACTATATAACTATAGCTATATAACTATAACTATATAAATATATAACTATAACTATATAACTATAACTATATAAATATATAACTATATAACTATAACTATATAACTATAACTATAACTATATAACTATATAACTATAACTATATAACTATATAACTATAACTATATAACTATATAACTATAACTATATAACTATATAACTATAACTATATAACTATAACTATATAACTATATAACTATAACTATATAACTATAACTATATAACTATAACTATATAACTATATAACTATATAACTATATAACTATAACTATATAACTATAACTATATAACTATATAAATATAACACTATATAACTATAACTATATAACTATATAACTATAACTATATAACTATAACTATATAACTATATAACTATATAACTATAAAACTATAACTATATAACTATAACTATATAAATATATAACTATATAACTATAACTATATAACTATAACTATAACTATATAACTATATAACTATAACTATATAACTATAACTATATAACTATATAACTATAACTATATAACTATATAACTATAACTATAACTATATAACTATATAACTATATAACTATAACTATATAACTATATAACTATAACTATATAACTATAACTATATAACTATAACTATATAACTATATAACTATATAACTATAGCTATATAACTATAACTATATAACTATATAACTATATAACTATAACTATATAAATGTATAACTATATAACTATAACTATATAACTATAACTATATAAATATATAACTATAACTATATAACTATATAACTATAACTATATAAATATATAACTATAACTATATAACTATAACTATATAAATATATAACTATATAACTATAACTATATAACTATATAACTATAACTATATAACTATAACTATATAAATATATAACTATAACTATATAACTATAACTATATAACTATATAACTATAACTATATAAATGTATAACTATATAACTATAACACTATATAACTATAACTATATAACTATATAACTATATAACTATAACTATATAAATGTATAACTATAACTATAACTATATAAATATAACTATATAACTATAACTATATAAATATATAACTATATAACTATAACTATATAACTATAACTATATAACTATATAACTATATAACTATAACTATATAACTATATAACTATATAACTATAACTATACAACTATAACTATATAACTATATAACTATATAACTATAACTATATAACTATAACTATATAACTATATAACTATATAACTATAACTATATAACTATATAACTATATAACTATAACTATATAACTATAACTATATAACTATAACTATATAACTATATAACTATATAACTATAACTATATAACTATATAACTATATAACTATATAACTATAACTATATAACTATAACTATATAACTATAACTATATAACTATATAACTATATAACTATAACTATAACTATATAACTATATAACTATAACTATATAACTATAACTATATAACTATATAACTATATAACTATATAACTATAACTATATAACTATAACTATATAACTATATAAATATATAACTATAACTATATAACTATAACTATATAACTCTGTTGTCTTCTGTTGTATCAGGGGGATCAAACTTTACCAATCAGTTCCACGTCGTGCTCCCAGACGCTCTGGACCTCTTCGTCCTGGACTCTTAAAGTCACTTCTGGGGTGTTGATGGGCAGGCGGATCTCAAACGTCGGGTGGTAGTTGGGTCCGAACTCCAGGTCAAATTCTGCTCTCTGAGAAACCAAAGGGACCAAAGTTAACTAAAGGATGCATCGCTACAGCGCTAACAAAGACTTTTATTTTGAAATACTCACCGTCGGCTGTATTTTAACGGCCTGAGGACATCGGACAGAGTAACTTTGATCTTTGATGAGTCGACATGTGGAAGGGACCTGGATGTTCCTCGATTGTTGGTGTTGTTGTCTCACCTGAAGACACATCACAACATTTTAACTTTGAAATGAAGAACACACCACTATGGCTGCACAGTTAATCACAATCGTATCGACATCGTGATATGGACTAGTGCAATATTCAAATCGCAGGGGGGTGCAAAGTGTGTGTCAAACCATTGTGAATGAAGCATTGTGTTGCTGCAGAGACAATAGCAATAGCAATTATGTAGATATGTTCCTCATATCGTGCAGCCCTACACACCACTCATCAGATGTGTCTACCCTAGCTGGAGGACATAAGAGTGGCAGACTGAACACAGACTGGAGTGTGTTCGCCACCCTGGACTCCACAAGGACACGGAGTCCTACTACGCTCTGGACTACATCAACACCAACATAACTACAAACATGCTCACTGGTGTTTTAAGAAGCTAGCAAACTATAGCTTCTGTCCACGTGTCAATCAAATTATCTGTAAAAAAAACTCCTGTGAATAAATCTGGTGGACGTGTGTTTCCATCCAACGGCTTTACAGCCAATAAAAACCTGTTACGTAATGACATCACACTGTCACACTGTTTTAGGGTCAGACTGGGACATCTGATTGGTTGGAGACATTTTAAGGTGTTTCCATTCATTTACACTGAATCACACAACAGACGTCTACCATCACATGATCAATATGGGACATGCAACGTGTCTTTTATTGCCCCCGGCACCGCTGCGAGACTCTTTTTGAGACATGTCTCTGTCTGCACGTCTTCCATTGTCTCCCAGGACGTCCCACGGCTTGTCCTAACCTTTGTAGGCCATTTCCTTCACGAGTTCCTGATAAATTAAATCCAGAAAGTCTCTCGTCTCCTCGTCCGTCCATGTCTATCTGTCTTTGTTCCCCCATGTGTGAGACAGAGAGGAAACCCTGGGGGACATTGACTACAACTTATTCTTCTTCTTCTTTGTTTTGTGGCGGGTTGCAACCATAAAATGACCTAAAACTTAATCCCAACTCATTATTTATTCAGCAGATAATGTTTCCATCCGCGTTTCTCACATAAGAAGAAAATCATCAGGATAAAATCTGATGAGACCAACGGATTTCCTTTGAGATGATATTCATGAAATTCATCAAATTTTACTGTTTCCATAAAGCATTTTTCATTCGATATCACTTAATTCGGATACAAACGCATGCATGGAAGAGAGCTACTGTAACATTACCGTGCTCAGAGGGATGTTTCTCGGCAGGAGAAGCACGTTGAGTTTTTGCGTCTGTGTTGTTGGGTTTGGTTGTGTGAGGAACAGCAGAACTTGGCTGCTGACCGGTTTAGTCCACGATCTTTTAATGACGTCCCAGATGAGGCCGAGGACAGACAGGTGGGGGACATTCACGACCACATGGGTGTCCGTGATCTCCAGCGGCTCCAGGATGCTCAGCCCATCATCAGAGACGTGGACGACAGACAGCAGGCCGTCAGGAGGAGGCGCTGTGGAGACAGAGCTGGTCAGCTGGGGCTGATGGGTAATTACAGCAGTTACTAGTGTCACTACTACTAACTAGCAGCTCTATACACTCATCTCTTACCCTCTATGATGTCACAGTGGGGGAGGTGGAGCTGACAGACAGCAGCCTCCTCTGAACTCCTGATGTCGTACAGCGGCCCTGCAGCCATCCTGCCAGCTGATTGGAGGAGGCTCTCATCCCATTGGACAATGTTGTACAGAAGCTCCGCCTCCTGAGTCGTACCAAACACCAGTCCAGTCAAAGCACACTGGAACACACCTGGACCGGGACACCTGAACCTGTCGGATGTAGTTGATTGATCAGGCGTTGTGACCTTAATCTGAACGTCACACAAAACCGATCTGTCGGAAATATTGTGGCTGCGTTGCTTAAAATGGATCAACGTGACTTTCTGGGAAAAAGAAGCAGCAGCTGCAGGAGTGTTAATCATATGCACGTTTAAAGTGAAGTGTAAGAACAGAAGGGAGTTGAAGTGATAGGTGACAAGTGTGTGGAGCAGTTTTCTGAAGCTGACATGCAGTTCCGATAGAGTATACAAATACCTTAAAGGTGCACTATGAGTTCCTGCACGGTTTCAGCTGATTGGGGGAAGGGGTGGGGGTGAGTGTCAGCTAGTCATGACAGTCACAGAAACATGGGGGGAGGGGCGAGCTTGCTCTGTTCCATTTGAAATTTACTTGGAACTTCAACAGAAGTGACCATGCAGGAAGTCATAGTGCACCTTTAAGAATGAAAGGGTAAACCTTTAGATTAAGGTGTTGAAAGCAGGTGGGGTTTAAGAACTTAAAGCAGTTGCCTCGGTTACGGTATTCAGCCTTTTATGATTTGGTTACCTGTATGAAGTCTTTCCAGACTCTGTCAGCAGTTTAGGTGTGAAATATAACATTTCCTGAGACTGAAAAGGAACAAAAAGAGTTGATTAGAACTCGTTGAAATGGGAGCAGAAACTAGAGTTAAAGGTGCTCCGAAGATGATTTGTCTCTCAGTCGAGTGACTTCTTCAGTTTTGACAAATTCATATCAATGTTAAAGTGAAACCCTGACCTTTGTACGGGGAGCCTCTCCACCCACAAGCTGCTTCAACCTCTCTGGATCATCAGGACTCAGCTGATCCTCTCTTCTGTCCTCAGACACATCCGGGTTGGTCTTTGACAAGGACGGACCTGGTCGGGGATTAAGATGCCAAACTCAATTTTGGAAATTCTGGTGAGCCAATATTCCTAAACCGTTCAAGGTGACCAAAACCCTTTGTAGCATGACTTTCCCCCATGTTTCCTGTTGGTATCTCCTGAAAACCCTCCATTAAAGTCAGAATGTAGAAATAGATCCTGTTTAGGTCAAGACCGAGTCCAAAATGGGTCGATACCAAGATTCCAGACAATCTTACCAAACATGCAACACAGAATGGAACAAAGCAACAGATTTGCTGTGGTTGCTGGGATTAACCAGCGCTATAAAGCACAGCAGCCAATCTTCAGTTGTGCTCCTGCTTTAATAACAGTTTCTTTAAGATATTTACTCACGTCCTTCATGTCTGTCAGGTGCAGCCCGGTAGTCTCTGCCGTCCACCCTGAAAAGAAAAACACAAATACAGCAGTTATTTTATGATATTCAGATTCAGTTAATGGCACTGGTGACTCCACATAACCATGGTCACACCATGTTTGTGTCTACTCAGTCTGGATTTTTACATATACATGAAACAGGGAGTATTCATTCAGGAATGGTGAGCTCTAAAAATGGCCAATCACATCAGCCTATTTCATCCATTTTAAGGGTCCAAACAGCATCAGACTCCAGGCTTCTCTGGAGGCCAAGTATCCCGCAGCAAAGATATATTAATATTTAAGATATAAATATCAGTCTCATGTCACCACAGCTAAAATAAAACCCTCCACATTTCCCCCAAAGAAAACCACGTCTCCGATACTTTTGTCACAGATCCAGTCATTTCCCAGGATGTCCTTGAGTACCTGTGTGTTCCTGTTGGTGTAACAGTGGAACAGGTAGACTGCAGCCAGAAACTCCTGAACGCTCAGATGAACGAAGCAGTAGACTGTTTTCTGGAAGACCACACTCTCTTTTGAAGATCTGTGAACAGACTCCTGAGTACAGCGAGGCCTCTGTGACGTCCAGACCACAGCGCTCCAGGTCTTCTTGGTAGAACATGATGTTTCCTTTCTCCAGCTGTTCAAACGCCAGCCTCCCCAGCTTCAGAAGAACTTCCCCGTCAGCCTCCATCAGCTCCTGTGGACTCGTCTCATGTCCCTCAGCATACTTGAGCTTCTTCCTCTTTGTCTGAAGCAGCAGGAAGTGGGAGTACATGTCAGTCAGGGTCTTGGGCTGCTCTCCTCTCTGGTCTGTAACATGTGGTCCAGGACTGTAGCAGTGATCCAGCAGAAGACTGGGATCAGACACATGATGTGGAGGCTCCTGGAGGTCTTGATGTGGGAGATGATTCTGCTGGACAGCTCTTCATCACTGACTCTCTTCCTGAAGTACTCCTCCTTCTGGGCGTCAGTGAAGCCTCGTACTTCTGTTACCCTGTCAACACACGCAGGAGGGATCCGATTGGCTGCTGCAGGTCGGGAAGTTATCCAGATGAGAGCCGAGGGAAGCAGCTTCCTCTGGATGAGGTTTGTCAACAGCAGGTTGACTGAGGACTTGTGTGTGACATCAGTAACAGCCTCATCGTTGTTGAAATCCAGTGAAAGTCTGCTTTCATCCAGGCCGTCAAAGATGAAGAGAAGTCTGGAGGCAGCGAGCTGCTCTGCTGGGACCTCCTGTAATGTTGGATGGAAAACACGGAGCAGCTCCAGAAGACTGTACTGCTCATCTCTGATCAGGTTCAGCTCCCTGAAGGAAAGAGGAATCACCAGATCCACATCTTGGTTCTCCGACCCCTCGGCCCAGTCCAGACAGAACTTCTGCACTGAGAAGGTTTTTCCAACGCCAGCGACGCCGATCATCAGAACGACTCTGATGGGTTTCTGTTGGCCAGGTGAGGCTTTAAAGATGTCGCTGCACTGGATTGGAGAGTCATGGAGGGTCTCCATCTTGGAAGATGTCTCCAGCTGCCTCACCTCATGTTGGGTATTAATCTCTTCACTCAGTTCGTCTGTGAGGTAGAGCACAGTATA
>JABXJD010002600.1:32500-48807 GCA_013375575.1 Percina caprodes | reverse complement strand
ACTCATTTTCTGTAAACAGTGTACATGTGAAACATGGTGGAATACGCAAGCTAACTAGCCCGCCGCCCTATTGATGATATATGAAGGCCGTCCTAAAAATCATAGCTGTATTGTAAAAATCAGTATTCATCATTGTTTCCTGATGTTTTTCTGCCACCACAATGCATGCGCAATTGCAGTGTTGTAACTGTGACATCCCCTACAAATTGGTCTATTGCATTTGAAATAACGGGGAGTGGACAAAATAACAGGAACGTGTGACACTATAATGCAATCCATAACAATGGCCTTACAATAAATACTGTTTTAGTTGAGTTAAAACACTCTTTTCTAAATGGCAAATTTTGTAGCGGCTCCATTACAGTAGTAAAAAGGTAAGTATGTTTATTTCAGTGCCATACTAAAAGTACACACACACACACACACACACACACACACACACACACACACACACACACACACACACACACACCATTTTCAATACAGACCTTTTAACAGTGCTGCATTTCTACTTTTACTATAGTAAACAAAGACTTTAATTGCAGGGTGTTCCTGTTATTCTTTCCACCCCTCTATGTTGACTGTGTATATGTCCCAGTGTTTATGATTTTTGTTTGGTTGGAAAAGGTTATCTATTATGGTGAAAAAGGAAGAGGCTCGCCCTGAAAACCTGGTGGGGACTCTGTAGCAGAAACGTACTTGTCTGACACAATAGTTGTCTGACTTCCCATTGCAGATGCAGTACATATCTGTCGGTAAACAGGTTTGTTCCCTTGTGTTGTGTGACTGGCTGTCCTAAAGAAACAATGAGACCATCCACAGTCTAATAAATTAGACACGCCAGTAACGTGCTGACCCGAGGTAGGCTACTCCAGAGATGTTTTAGGCGAGTCCCAACTTCTTATTGTTTTGGGGCAATGGGGCGGTAGTAAAAGTGCGCATGCCCAGATGGCGACCCGCCTTGTAGTCAAATAGTGTCCACTCTGCGCACGAAAAGCTTTAAAGAGTAAAAAGGACTGGCGTGATTAACAGCGAAGTTATTAGATTATCGTTGAAATACGTGCATTGGGCCAAGTGCTTATTTTTTTAATTTCCCACACTGATTCAGACCGGTTGATAGACCACCAGACTATGTATCTGGATCGGTGCTGTTCTATCGGATGTGTAGTCACACACGTGTAGTAGCTCCAATTAGCCTATTCGTTTAGTTTCATGCGAACAGTGGCAACAATATCACTAGCACCTTAAACAACTTGCAGCCACTCGTGGTGAATTGCAACATTTACAGCGACGCCTGTCAAACCTACATACGTAGCTACATGTGTGAAGACTGCGTGTTAATGGGCTGCGGCAGTTGATTTAAGTACACAGACATGTCTATTTTACGTTGTGTAAACACTTACCAGGCCCGTTCTTCCTCGTTAAATGCAGCTCGCACAGACGCTCCCCACAAGGAAATACGCAAGGAAAGTGGCTAAAAAAGAGAAATCTCGTCGAGAAGAAACCGGGGCAGCGGGTTTTTTTGCCTTACAAAATCTACTTACCAACGAAATAGGACACCACAAGGGGAAATGTATTGTTTCTCTCCGCCTCCACGCCTCTATCTCTGCCTGTATTTTCCCGAAACCGTCCTCCGTGGGTTGCGTCGAAAATGTCACAGATTCCAGCAGTGGCTGTCGTCCCCACCGGAATGGTTGTCCTCTGTTCATGCGACCATGTTGCCCTTAATGTTGCCTGCTGCTCTCATCCGGGCGTTTGGGGATTGAGCCGTTGTCTCAATACTGCTCAGGATCATACAGGATGACAGCTATGGGAAGGAGGGGGGAATAGCGTGAGACAGGGAAGGGGAGGAAGAGTAGTGGTCACTCTGTTGAGGACATGGTGATATCATGTAGGGGGAGAGGGGAAAATACATTTACACCATTAACGCGTTTAGGGATATCGCTTGGCGTAATTACCAATATCGTATGGTTAAAAATCTAAGCATGTCTTCTTTATGAATCTGATTTAATTATTCAGAATGTTATTGCCTTTAGAAATAAAATGACCAAAATGCATTTGTTCCGAGCAAAAATGACACAACCAGTAACTGAGTGTACCTTCATATCTAGTTAAGAGCTGACACAGTGTGCTGTTCTCTCCCCATAGATTGCTTTCATTGTGGATTATTTGAATGGTCGTGCCGAGCAGACGAATCCGTCTGTGCGAGTTAACTCATTAATTGGTGGGAAAAAATTATTTGACCAGAATCTCCTTTGACCCCACCACCATTCTACGCCTCAGAGGTAAAATGTGGTTTGCGTGTGAACGTTTTGATTACTGGGTCGATGGTAATCCGTTAAAAATATTCCCAGCTATTATGGCTGTGGCCACGTGCGTAAGGCATTCATGTGTTACGCAACACCAGTCAACAACAGTGGGTGGAAGAGAGAAAGGAGGGGTTGTTAAGGGTAATTAAACCAGAAGTGTGTAACAAATGTTAAAAAGCAGAGATGTGTTAGTTTCATTAAAATGTATTAAAAACAAAAATTAAACAAACCATAGTAACCTTGAGTGGCTTCAAAGTTTCAAAGAAGAAATCCCTTATGAAATGTAATGATTATGTAGGAGTCCTGGTGTGTGTGTGATCTGAGAAATACCTTCCCTTTTGAGTCAATATGCTTGTTGATAGATGACTGCTCCCTTCAGCCAGTGTTTGGATGTAACAACTGACTCTTAGTATGACTCTAAACAGAATTTCACCCACGCCTAGCTGGGCCTACCTTATTATTTCACATTGGGCCATGTAGGCCTACACTTTCTCAGCCTACACAAAACCACATCTGTAAGACAACACCAAAATGTATATAATCTGTAAGACAACTCTACATACATTCCTGACAACAAATCCAGCTTTTCCTGTATCATACTCCTGTGAAATCTTACAAGGGACTCTTTTAATGCTCAACCCTGTGAGGATAAAGCAATTTATATTCATATGTTATTATTAGGGTTTTAAACATTTACATTATTACCCAAGGTCCAACATCCCACCCATATCATACCATTAAGGACTGACCAACATTTACAAGCAGGAAAAAAAAAATATATCTGACAGCCATAATAATTTTGACATTGATGGAGGGGTTGGTATACTTTATGGAATTTATCAATCGAGCCCTTAGTGTATTCAAGTTTTTCCAACTTCAGATGAACCATCACCAGTGGTGGAAGAAGTATTCAGATTGTTTATTTAATTAAGTAAAAGTAGCAATAGATGGATTAGTAGATGGACTTGATCAATCCAAAATTCGTAAATTACACTACAAGCAGCAAATTACCAAGGACATACACACATACTCACACACAAACCCAAAATACAATAAATAATAAATAGATAAACTAGCAAAGATTAAAAAAAAACTGCCACAACAACTACAAAAAAATATACTAGATAATACAGTGTAAAAGTACAGTTACAAATAAAAATCCGGAAAACTCACTATACAGAATGGTCTTTTTTTTGCTTGTAGATAGCATATATTATTTTACTGGATTATGATAAAATAAAATAGACTTTATTAATCCCACACAGTGAAAATTCCTTTAATGTGTACATCCCTTTAAGGTTGCATCTGGTAAATGTGGCATTTTATAATTTAATCATTTTAGTTCATTTTCTATATTGTATTGATAATCTAAATCTGCAAAATAACTAAAAGCTTTAAAATCAAATGGAGATAATCAGAACAAGTATCTCAAAAGTGTACTTAAAGGTGCTCTAAGCGATGTTGCATGTTTTTTAGGCTACAACATTTTTTGTCACATATATACAGCCAAAGTCTCACTGTCCGCGAGCTGCTGGTCCCCTGAACACACTGTTGAAATGCGGCCACTGTCGACAGCCCAGGGGTCCACAAATGGCAACAAAAACAAATTGTGCCAACCTGCACCACGAAACATAACAGTCTTTCAGCGTTCCAGCCAATAACCGACAAGAAGGATTTGAGGGTTGGGGTTGGGGGGTTAGTTATATTAGTTATGAAGCCTGGAAGGGAGGGGGAGGGGACGGGATGAGGAGGAAGGAGGAGCAAGCTAGCCTCATTTTTTTTTTAAATACTTTGAACGTCAACAAGAACTGCTATCACCCAACATCGCTAGTACCAAACTTGAGTAAATGTAGTTACATTCCACCCATAGGAGGATGACTAGATTACCCATTGTATAGAATGAGACCTCTTGCTAAAAGGGAGGAGGAAGCATCAAAACTCCCCAACCTGCTTTCTGAGTCTATCAGTATGCATGGAAAGGTTTCAAAAACCTTAAAACAAAATTGCTTAAAACTAGGACAAGACCTGGGGCTCGGTTACACCGATGACAGGTTGGATCAATTTCTGAGTAATGACGGCACATATTAAGGTTGTATGGATCATCTCAATGGATGATTTTTTATGGGTCTCATCTTTGGTCTTCTCACCAAAGTCGTCGTCCTACAAGATTCAATGATCCAATTTACACAAATAGTAATTTATTTTCTTAATTCAGGTGTTCAGAAGATTGTAAATGTGACAGCAGCATTTCCCGAACACTGAATGGTCAACATCTTGTGCCTCAGATGTACTCTGTCTGCTCTGCAACAGTCACACAACAAATATCACACCTTCATCCCAGTTACAGGAAAGCGATCCCCTTTGTTCTTGCTTTCCTGGAGTCTTCTTATACCACGTTGAGTTCCAGTTGGCAAATATACTTTTTGTCTATGTTATTACGATAAAACAATTGGACCATAAAAAAAGTCTCGTGTTTTTTAAATGTTCTCAGTGACCATTAAATGTATTCTAAAGTAAAGAAATTTATTGGAGTTACATAATTAACCCATGGATTGGCAAACAGGCTTATGTAGCCTAAAAGCCATAAATTAAGTAAACTGCAGCTTAGCTTTTGTCACACAGGATAATGAGTACATTCTGTGTTACTCTTGTTCCCGGGAAAGCCTGGTTGGGTGCGGTGTTTACCACATTTTTTTGAATACACTCCTATCCACTCACAGAACTTTATTTTAAATGTTGTAGGTACTAAAATCTTTATGGCTTCATTAAATCTACAACTTTATCATGTCACAATTCAGAATGATGTGATAAGTGCATGTTTTTGAAAAACTTCATACACGAATACTTGAATATCAGTTGTTTACGATGCCTTTCTTTTGCAAATGTTCTTAACTCTCTTTTCTTTTTAACACTATGGGATTCATTCATATATTGTGTTAGCAATAGCATATGTGGTTTTCAAACATTTATGTAAAATGTTATTTCACATGTGAAATGTCCCAGAACCATGTACACCTGTAGGTACATTTATTGTGAAGGTTTATATTGAAACATGACTTTCATTTGTGATTTCATTGTTGTTGAATCTATGCTGCAAAACCTCATGATTCTGCATGTTTTTTTTAAACCAACAAAAAGTTGACATTGAACACAGACCAATTTTCTGTTTTTTAATTTATGTTTAAGTTTAGACAACTAACACTTGTTTCAGGACAGGGAAACGGTCTTGAGTAGATATTGAAAAAGTAAACACTGATTTAAAACATAAGACTGGATATAAATTCCAGTACCAAATGCCAAAGTCATGTGCTTTGTGCACCCACCCAAGCACCTTTCTCCTAGTTGCATTATATGAATGCAGTTGGTAGGAGACAGGATTGTGCAATGTTCCTGCATTGTTTACCCTATTTTCTTCATCAGTCTGGTTAAACCAGCAAGCTTTGGGACATAATCCTGGTCCTTTTTCCTTCGATCCTACAACCAAGATCCGGTCTGACATTAAATGTGATTTGTATATTATATTCTGAGTGAAATCCTCTTTCTGCAATTTCAAGCAATAAAACTGGACCCTCCACAATTCACTAACTCCACAATTCATTAACTCCGCACCAAATATTTGCTGCCATCTTGTGGCAAAACAGGACGTAGCTGTGACACTGACTAACCAAGCAGTTCTAATTTACATGTTCACTTATTAGTTTTCACATTAATTGAGAGAATATGTACTTTTCCAACACAATGTGGTCTATGTTTGCTGCAACTGCTGTGTACTCACTGCAGGTCTTTTTTCAGGAATAATTGGATTTTCTTCTATTTCATTTGCTAAATCAATTATCTGCTACAAACACGTTCTCTTCCTCATAAGCATCAGCATGCAAGCTATTATTTATAATGGCAACGTCAACCACCCCTAGACCGTTAATATTATATACAGTCTATGCAACCACCCCGACTTTGCTCCTGAAGCTACACACTGCCCTGTACCCTGTCTCCCTCTCGCGCACGCACGACGTACACACGCTCTACGACACACACAAACATGGCGGCCTCTATTGCACCGCTACGCTCCTCCTTCAGGATTTGTAGCCCGTTAAGGTTACACCATCACTGCTGCCGGGCCAAACTGAGGATGCACAGAAAATGCGAGAATCAAAGGAGACATCTTCACCAGTCGGCGACGAGGTAAACGGCCTTCAGTTTAAAACAGCTCTGTTTTTTTATGGTACGGTATTACTTTGCGGCAGGATGAGCTGCTTCACACCGGCGAAGGTGTGTGTGTGTGTGTGTGTGTGTGTGTGTGTGTGGTCACGTGTTCGAATGGTGATTGACAGCAGGTCTCACCGTTCACGGTAGAGAGGGCAGGTTTAGCGGATATAACGTAACCTTTGGCTGAGGGAGAAATTACAGGTCTGATTAAATCGACTAATGCGCTTAACAAAGGTGTCGCTATTACATAACTCACTGTAGTTTCTTCGGTAGTCGTCGGCTTTACGTGTAAGAATCTACTGCACTCATACAATGAACGTTGGCTGCTGTTGCAGCTAGATGACGGATAGCTTCAAGCCGTAGCTAGCTAAATGTGACTCAAAGGTGCTGATAATGACCGTATATACCGCTCTTTTAGGCCCACAGGTGTCCCATTAATTACCATTCACCGCCATTTAATATCATTACCGCTAACGTTATACCACACGGTAGACAAGCTTTACAGGTGTAACACCAAATTCTGTGACCATCGTATTTTATGACTGTAGGGGGCGCTGTTGCCACTGGGCAGGTTGAGCTTACTCACACAGACGACTTCGTTACGAGTCTGTAACGCCATCATCTAAAACTGCAGGCTGTTTATAATGAAGGTTTAGCCCCGAGAGTTTAAAAATGTGCTTTTTCACTTGATATATACATATATACAGACATGATATAGGCTGTATTTCATTTTGAATGACTAGTGTCTAATCGTAAATCTAAATAAAGAAACTAAGATATATGTTTGTGTGTGTGTTGTGTGCATGTTTATTCTGTTGGCTCCTATTAAACATCAGAGTAGACTTAATCATGAGGATGCAGTTGATATAAATAATAATAAAACTACGTCAGCAGCATGATGCTGTTACCTAATCTACAAGAGCTGTGGAAGGAAATGATCAATAACCACGTAATAATTTGATTGTGAACTCATTGTGAATTGTCCCCATAAACAAATTCATATATATTTGAACATTTCAAAATTCACCTGTCACAACAACCAAACCATTACAAATGACTTATTTTATCTTCATAGCCTACTTTATGTATAGACAACAAAAAAAAAATCACTTTGGTCAACATCTGGTCTTAGGCACAAGGGGTCACATATTTTGACAGCTGTTATCAGAATATGTGACCCTTTATGCCTAAAACCAGATGTTGACCAGAGTGATTATTGTTTCTTGTCTATACACATGAAGGTAAAACAAGTTACCTGAAATGGTTTGGGTGTTGTTACAGGTGATTTCTGCCAAGTTACAGTAGGGTCACATATTCTGACAACAGCTGTCAGAATATGTGACCCCTTGTGCCAGTGGCAACAGCGCCCTCTACAGTCACAAAATACGATGGTCACAGAATTTGGTGTTACACTGGTAACGTTAAGTTAGCTATTCGTTTCCGTTAACACGTTAACATTAAGTTAGGTTACAGCTCCAAAACCCAACGGTTACGAGTCTGAAAGGCGCTGTTCATTATTATTATAATTGTTATTTTAACAAAGTTTTACTTGATATATCGTTAGCTAATACTAATCAAAGATCCTATAGCGCATTTCAAGCTGCGCGGGCCGTGGCCCTGTTTGAACTTGTAGTGAACATCGTGGGTGTGGATTAAAAATTATATTTCAATAATTTATTAATGTTATTTTACTGACGTTAGATATTTACACAGCTGAAAGACATTTAGCTAGCATCAAGGGGACAGTTGTTCAAAACATTTTAATCGGGATCAAAATGATCTGGATTTGGAAATCTCATTCTTTGCTATTTAGGATCAGGTAATCTGTTTTACTTTTTATGCCGGTTTTTCAAAGCAACATTGAATTGGATCACCCTGATCCAGATACACAGCTTTCAAGATTACCAAATCCAGATTACCAGTGCTCTAAGGTAAATGGGACAACATATCACAATGTGGGCTACCAGCTATGTAGAGAACAGGTAGAAGAGCCAACATTGGGTCACTGTGTTTCTTATTTTGAGACAAAACACAAAAATAACAAACATCCACTTCCATTCATAATTTCTTTTATGACCCCTCATCTGAGCCACAACAAATAAAAAAACAAATATACATTAACAAATACATTGTGGATATTTTGAAAACGTCTTTAAAAAAAGGCTAAAAGTCCAATAGTTAACAAAATAAAGAATGTTCAGGGTTCTTCATCTAAGGAGGAGAAACCAGAAATGATTTTGACAGTCTCATCTCTGATGATTTTCTTTGAAATGAATATACAATGATGAATGACAGAAATATGGAATATATTATTTTCGTTTGTTATTGAAATCTGTTTGGGGAATTGTTTCATGGGGATAAGATCATTTTTTTACTTTACTATACTGAATAGCTTAATTGGTAGCCTATGTCTATTTGATCTACTTTACTGTTGCAACGGTTACACAAGTCAAATGCAAAATATAAATAAATCTATATACACTAAATGATACAAATGTATTATTTAACCAATTTTTAAGTTTTACTACATTTTTTTTTTGGATCGAAGTTATCCAAATCCTACTGACAAGTTTTGAACTACACAAACTGAAGGTTTGATCCAGTTTAAAACTGGGATTGGATTCATCTAATCTGATTGTCAGATTCCTTCTTTCCCTTATGAACAACCCATTTTCAAGATTTGATTCAATCCGATCAGGTTACCTTTGAACAACTGGCCCCAGGAGATTGGTTTTGTTAAGGCGTTCATGAACATTAGGTGACTTTAGCTTCTCTGTTGTTAGATCTTGCGAGGGTTTGATCCAGAGACAGAAACAGGTCTCAAACAAAGTTAATTTTCTGCTGATGTGTCCAACTGAAAAAAATGCAATTATAGTGTCAAAATGTTCTTTAGGTATGTAGTGTGTGAAAAATGGGTCCAATATTTACTTTGATGACTATAGGGTGAATGAATCGCTCATAATCTGTGTTCACATTCACTTTCTCCCATTGGCAATACTCTCAGGACCTGCCGCTAGTCTCCTAACGAGGCGTGGCCGTGGTTGGGGCGTTTTGGTTCTAAACAGTCTCTGACATACAGTAATCAACATTCTCTATAACTAAAGATTCTCTATAACTAACATGTAACGTTCGCTCGTATGAAACGTAAATTGTACAAACGTCCTTTCTACTAAAGGGCGTGGCCTTGTAAGCGTATTTACAGATTCTCAAACCTACTTATGTCACTCACTTAAATTAGTACCATGCACTTTTTTACTAAATAATGGCCGTCTTGTTTTTATCAGCAGGCCTTTGAAGTGCTTCAGCTAGTTTAGCTTAGTGAAGAACTAAACATAAATGTAACACAAAGTGTACAAAGTACAGCTGGGGCTGAGGGGATATAGTTTTTCAAGTATCTGAAATTGAATGTGAGTCTATCCAATAAACCACCATTTCAACCTCATGGTGGCGCTATATAAACAGCACTATAACCATTGTCAGTAGGGTTCATTCTCTAATGACCAGCATTCATTCATGTCTTTATGGATTACCTCTCCAGGCACACCGCTGTGGTGATTTCGGGAACAGAGTTGGCTCGTCAGCTCCACAGAGAAATCCAGCGTGACGTGGAAGAGCTGGTAGCTCAGGGCAACATGAGACCCCATCTTGGAGTTGTCTTGGTGGGGGATGACCCAGCCAGTCGTACTTATGTTAGGAACAAGACCCGGGCAGCTAGCATACTGGGTATGAGCATTGCGTGCATTGTTGAACTCTGTATGCATAATTTGCATCATGCACCAAACACAACATAGATCCACCTAATGCATCTCCAATTTTTAGGCATGCATGTACATATAGATACACATGGATAAACACATTTTTCATAAGAAAAATAAATGTATTATGCGAAATCACGTTACTGCAAACTAACATGCACATGGCTACATGAACATGGAGTGTGTGTGTGATGTGTATGTGCTCTCCAGGTATTTCCAGTGACACAGTGGTGAGGCGTAGCTCGGTCTCCCAGGAAGAGTTGCTGGAGCTGATTGACAAGATGAACCGTGACTGGAGGGTCAGCGGATTGCTGGTGCAGCTGCCACTTCCCGGTAAACACAGGCGCCACAGCTGCACATGAGTTTTTCTCACTGACATCAAAGTTAAACAAAAGAGCCAGTCTGTACAGTTCAATTTGCAGTAATTGCATCTATATAATTCTTCCTTATCGAAAAATCATTGTGGAAGCTATATAAAAATTGGACTAAGGTGGGCTTTAGTTAAATAAGTAATTTTCCGTTATAGTAATGTTTGGTTTATTAAACTTTATTTTTTATTTGAATGTATGAGTGAAGTTTCTTGCCTTTGAATGGCCTGACCTTACCCTATTATATGTAATATCATTAAGTATCTGTCCTACTCCCTCTCTTCTTTAGAGCACATCAATGAGCGAGCAGTATGTAATGCTATTGCTCCAGAGAAGGATGTGGACGGCTTCCATATTGTGAATATTGGTAAGCTGTGTCTAGACCAGAGATCCATGGTGCCTGCCACACCTGCAGCTGTCTGGGAGATCATCAAAAGAGCAGGTAAATACAAAAAACTCAGCTCAGCTCTATTATTCATTTTTTAACTCAATTTTTAATGCTGTTGGGTTATGTTCTTTTCATGGTGTGTTTGTGTTGTTCTTTTGTTATGCCGTGGCCAGAGACATAACCAACATAACTCAAGAATTCATATGCCAATTCTGACAACATTTCACACAAGTACATTACTAGTAGGATAAAATGATGAAGTGATGACATTTTACACTCAAAGGGTCAAAGGTCAACTTCAGTGTGACATCATAACATTCTACAAAAACACTTTTCCAGCCATTACTCAATGCTATAACTCAGAAACAGAATGGGAAATTGTGACCATGTTTCAGATTTGGTCAGATACTGAACTGGTGACCTTGGGTGCCTACTGTATAGATCTTCTGTGCTGCTGGGTTGAAAACGTGTTTCGCCGAAAACATGTGATACTTTTTTATTAAATTCCTTCAAAGTCTTCACTATACATATGAGGCTTAACTTACCTGGTTGGCAGAGGCACACAACTGCAAGGTGGTAATTCAAAGTTTTTTTTATTTTTTTTTTAACTGCTGCAAACAATCTATTTAATTGAAAAACGTTGCATATTAGTATTTCTCAAGGCAATTTTATTTGTATAGCACTTTTCAGCAGCAGTGCAATTCAAAGTGCTTTACACAAAACATCAAACACATTATTAAAACTTTTATATAAAATGTATTTGTATTTAAAGTGTACATATAATACAAAATTAACAGATAAAAGTTAAAACAATTAATATAAAAGTAAAAAAATGTAATCAAAAACAGGTTGAATACCAGAATAAAAGAATAAAATTCACAGTACAGTGCAAATAATTAAACAAAGGCAATATTGAAAAGGATGGTCTTCAGCAAGAGTAGAGCAGAGTGTTGATGCTGATCTACAGTTTACCGGGAGTTTGTTCCAAATATACGGAGCATAAAAACTAAACGCAGCTTCCCCTTTTTTTTGTACTGGTTCTGGGGATGGCAAGCAGACCTGTCCCTGATGACCTTAGAGGCCATTGCGGTTCATAATTCACTAGTAGATTTGACAGGTAGTTTGGCCCTAAACCATTGAGCGATTTATAAACCAGCAGAAGAATTTTGAAATCTATTCTTTTGGGCACAGGAAGCCAGTGTAAAGACTTCAGAATTGGACTGATGTGATCAGCTTTCCTGGTGTGGACGCGAGCAGCAGCGTTCTGAAATAGCTGCAGTTGTCGGATTAATTATTTTAGGGAGTCTAGTCTACTGAAGATAAAGGTGTGTATAAGTTTTTCCAGACACATACAGTGGTGTGAAAAAGTGTTTGCCCCCTTCCTCATTTCCTGTTCCTTTGCATGTTTGTCACACTTAAGTGTTTCGGAACATCAAACCAATTTAAACAATAGTCAAGGACAACACAAGTAAACACAAAATGCAATTTGTAAATGAAGGTGTTTATTATTAAAGGTGAAAAAAAATCCAAACCATCATGGCCCAGTGTGAAAAAGTGATTGCCCCCCTTGTTAAAACATACTATAACTGTGGTTGTCCACACCTGAGTTCAATTTCTCTAGCCACACCCAGGCCTGATTATTGCCACACCTGTTCACAATCAAGGCATCACTTAAATAGGAGCTGCTTGACACAGTAAGGTCCACCAGAAGATCCTTAAAAGCTACACATCATGCCGAGACCCAAAGAAATTCAGGAACAATTGAGAAAGAAAGTAATTGAGATCTATCAGTCTGGAAAGGGTTATAAAGCCATTTCCAAAGCTTTGGGAATCCAGCGAACCACAGTGAGAGCCATTATCCACAAATGGCGAAGACATGGAACAGTGGTGAACCTTCCCAGGAGTGGCCGGCCGCCCAAAATTACCCCAAGAGCGCAGCGACGACTCATCCAAGAGGTCACAAAAGACCCCACAACAACGTCCAAAGAACTGCAGGCCTCACTTGCCTCAGTTAAGGTCAGCGTTCATGCCTCCACCATCAGGAAAAGACTGGGCAAAAATGGCCTGCATGGCAGAGTTCCAAGGAGAAAACCACTGCTGAGCAAAAAGAACATCAAAGCTCGTCTCAATTTCTCCACAACACATCTTGATGATCCCCAAGACTTTTGGGACAACATTCTGTGGACCGATGAGACAAAAGTGGAACTCTTTGGAAGGTGTGTGTCCAAGTATATCTGGCGTAGAAGGAACACTGCATTTCATAAAAAGAACATTATACCAACAGTAAAATATGGTGGTGGTAGTGTGATGGTCTGGGGCTGTTTTGCTGCTTCAGGACCTGGAAGACTTGCCGTGATAAAAGGAACTATGAATTCTGCTGTCTACCAAGAGATCCTGAAGGAGAATGTCCGACCATCTGTTCGTGTACTCAAGCTGAAACGAACTTGGGTTCTGCAGCAGGACAATGATCCTAAACACACCAGCAAGTCCACCACCGAATGGCTGAAGAAAAACAAAATGAAGACTTTGGAGTGGCCTAGCCAAAGTCCTGACCTGAATCCTATTGAGATGTTGTGGTATGACCTTAAAAAGGCCGTTCATGCTCAAACCCTCTAATGTAACTGAATTAGGACAATTCTGCAAAGATGAGTGGGCCAAAATTCCTCCAGGACGCTGTAAAAGCCTCATTGCACATTATCGCAAACGCTTGGTTGCAGTTGTTGCTGCTAAGGGTGGCCCAACCAGTTATTAGGTTTAGGGGGCAATCACTTTTTCACACAGGGCCATGATGGTTTGGATTTTTTTTCACCTTTAATAATAAACACCTTCATTTACAAATTGCATTTTGTGTTTACTTGTGTTGTCCTTGACTATTGTTTAAATTGGTTTGATGTTCCGAAACACTTAAGTGTGACAAACATGCAAAGGAACAGGAAATGAGGAAGGGGGCAAACACTTTTTCCACACCACTATATATATATATATATATATATATATATATATATATATATATAGAAGTGGCCCTAGGACAGAACCTTGGGGAACTCCACACGTCATATCTTTGTGCTCAGAAGCATATTTACCTCTAGATACAAAGTAGTTCCTATTCTTTAGGCAGGATTGGAACCACTTTATTACAGATCGGGAGAGTCCAACCAACTTTTCCATTTTATCCATTAGTATGTTGTGGAACTGTATCGAAGGCAGCACTGAGATCAAGTAATACTAGGACCGTAGTTTTGCCACTGTCTGTGTTCAAGTGGATGTCATTAAAGACTTTGACAAGCGCCGTCTCAGTGGTGTGGTATGGTCGAAATCCCGATTGGAAGGCATCAAACGTATTATTTAGGGATAGAAAAAGGTTGGGTTGTTGAGAAACCGCTTTATCAATGATTTTGCTTGAAAATGGTAGGTTTGATATTGGCCTATAGTGACGTATCTAGATTGCTCTTTTTTAAGATAGGGTTGATGACTGCAATTTTCAGGGCTTGTGGGAAGATGCCTGAAATAAGCGATATGTTTACAATCTGCAGAAGATCAGAAGCCAAACAATTGAAGAAGCCCATTGGGAAGATATCGAGAAACAGGACAAGGTTTTTAGATGTTGTATAATGTCCTCTAGGTTGTTATAGGTAATCATTTGAAATTGTGTCATATTGTGATTAGTTTTGTGTGGACATTGTGAAAACATACTGTACATCCAGTACCTGGTATGGAGGCACTGACTGTTTGCCTAATTTTTTGAATTTTGTTCACTGAAGAAGATTGCAAAGTCATTGCAGGCCTTGGTGGATAAAAGTTCAACTGCTACTGGCAATGGGGGATTTGTTAACCTGTCAATGATAGTAAACAAAGCACAGGAATTGTTATTGTTTTTAACAATATCAGAAAAAGACCATCATGATCATCATCTTGTCCTCATGTGTGGCTCACTAGATGGCGCCTAACAATCATTTTCCAACCTGCACTTCAAATCTGTCTACTGTGTTAAAGGAGAATTCCAGTAAATTTCAACATGTAGGTCTGTTGTTTGTAAATTTGGAGTGCTGTCAGTAGAGAGAAAAATGAAAGCAATCGGTGCTGCCTACACCGACTTATCCTCCTGCTAGTTAGCACCCAACAGGCTTAAACAGGGCAAGTTTTAAACTTGTTTTTAGCCTCTAAACATGTTCACAATGTCATTGAAAGTGCCTACCCATGTGGAGTGATTCCTGCCACGTGAACACAGTGAATCTGACTGAAATCTAAAAGAAATGCATGAAAGTTGTGCTAATTCAGCTGTGTTTAGTTCCTGTGTTGAGACGGCAGTTAGAGGTGCTTAGGGACCGTTTAGAAACTGCAACACAGAAAAGAGATAAAATAAATATATGTAGGCTATCAATTTTATGATTAAATAAGGTAGTGTCGCCAAACTTACCTTATTTATAACTTATCTCCTGGTAGTTGAAAAAATATTAAGCATATGCTTATTTTTGAAAATATGTTTGTATCTCCCTTTGGTGTTGTAGTTTGGAGAGGGTCCCGAAGCACTCTTTGTGGTATCCACACAGGAACTAAACACAGCTAAATTAGCACAACTTGCCCTGTTTAAGCCTGTTGGGTGCTAACTCTAGCAGGAGGATAACACGGTGTAGGCAGCACCAATTTGTTTTTGCTCTTCTCTCTCTACTGACAGCACTCCAAATTTACAGACAGACCTATATGTTGAAATTGACCGGAATTCTCCTTTTAATGCACTGGACCTCTCGGTCATCTTTTTTACCAAGTAAGAATGTAAATATTCTGCCAAATTAGGAATTTAGTTGCACCTTTTCACAAACAATTCTCAGTGCAGTGTATTTCAGATTTACTTGTATAATGAGTTACAAAAATATTGTTCAAAGTTTCCAATTACTTAAAATAAAGCATATCACTCTTCAAAGAGCAGGCTGGGTTAATTATATTAATTAAAAAGTCATACTTTTCTCATGTTAAGACAAGGAAGTTAGTCATGCTACGTGTTGATTTTGATTCTGACTGAACTGAATACACTTGGAGATGGCGTGCAAGAATTAAGAAATGTAACATGAAAAAAGTATTTTTTTTTTTTCAGACAGAAAACAGGGATAAAGATTCCGTGACAGTGTGTGGGAGAGTCCTTGACAATATTGGAGGCTTTTTTGGATGAAGTGTTTGTGAGGATGATCATCATGATGCTATTAATGATAAGTGCCCTCTATGAAGAAGTGAGAGACCCTTTTTTCACTATCAGCTACTATTTATTAGTGAATTTTTGCAATTC
>JABXJD010002600.1:0-27500 GCA_013375575.1 Percina caprodes | reverse complement strand
AAGTCATGAAGCCAACAGCAAAGCCCAACTTTCCTTTTTTTTTTTTTTTAAATCAAACAAAGAGAAATATTCTCCCCTCGTCTTAACATAGTCAACAATGTATCCTAGAGTAACCACTTCCTTGTCCAGCTGCTGCAATAAATATGCAGTGCTGAGAAATCACTATGCACAAAATCATCTGAAAAGTGTTTGATGGTTATTTGTTTGTGCTTTAGAACATAAACACTGCAAAACAATTATGAAATAAGCTTTATTTATCTCTCCCTACTGTACAAAACATATTAGTTCTTGTGGTACACAAATGGACTGGAGTATGTGATGTTAGCTGTTCACTGAATATGCCGTGAAAGCCCCGCCCATTTCTAGCACTTAAGGTAATTGTTATGCATTGCTCCTGGGTTGACCAAGGTGATCTTTGAATTGTCATGGCCAGGGATATACCCATGTAGACTGGCTTGGTTTGAACCCTGATAAGACAACCCTAGCCCAACCCTGGTACAGTGGTGCTCAAAAGTTTACATACACATGCTTAAGTTGACTAAAAAGAGGAATAAAAAAATCATGTTTTGGAAATTTATTTTAATACCTAAATTAAAAATGAGGTAAAATCCTTTACACCAATTTTCTTGTGAATGAATAACGTTGTAAATAAATAAATGTTCTTATTTAAATACAAAGTCATAAGTACATACCCTATGTTAAATTCCCATAGAGGCAGGCAGATTTTTTAAAAGGCCATTTCTGGATTCAGATATGCATCCTGATAAAGGCCTTTAGAATTAAAATAGCCCCACATCATCACATACTCTTCACCATGCTTAGAGATAGGCATGGGATACTTTCTATAAAATCATCTCTCAATGCAAATCAAACCAGGTATTAGTCTAACTGAAATAAAACCATGCCTATCTCTAAGCATGGTGAAGAGTATGTGATGATGTGGGGCTATTTTAATTCTAAAGGCCAAGGGAACTTTATCAGGATGCATAATATCCTGAATCCAGGAAATAACTGGCCTTTAATAATAAAAATCTGCCTGCCTCTATGGGAATTTAACATAGGGGTATGTATACTTATGACCCCTGTATTTTAAATAAGAACATTTATTTATTTACAATACGTTATTCATTCACAAAGAAAATTGGTGTCCTTAAAGGTTGGATTTTACCTCATTTTTTAATTTAGGTATTAAAATAAATTTCCAAAACATGATTTTTTTATTCCTCTTTTTAGTCAACTTAAGCATGTGTATGTAAACTTTTGAGCACCACTGTAGGTGGTGTTAAAGAGGTATTAGAGAGCTGCCTCATAGTTTTGGGTTGCTTTGCTGGTGAAAGTGTAGGAATTAGACTAAGTCCATGGCGGTCTCAAACGACTTGGCTATGTAATGCTTCTGATACATGCCATTCTAACTAGAAGACCCTTTTTAAGCTACTGAGCATGTCTGGCAGAGAATTAAGAGGAAGAGATGAACACTGTAGTGCAACAGATCATACACATCATTTACATTTGTGGAGCATTGCTCTGATAATTGTAGTCTTTTGTTTATGTATTTTTATTTTTTTAACGTGGCATTTCTCCATTGTTTAATTCTCAACAGTAGAGACAGACAAAAAAAGGAGAGAACAGGATGAAATATCAATATGAATATCACTTCTTGGCTGGAATTGAACTGGGAATTTTGTGTTCTTTAGGTCTTATATGTAATGTATCATAGACTGGCCAGCCTATTAAGGGATTTAAAGGAACTTATCTGACATAAAAAAAAATAAAAAAAATTCCATTCCGTTACTTTAAAATCCTTCGACTTGCACTGTTTAATCTTATAAGTTTGTACACAATCCAGGGTCCCTTTTGAAGCTATTGCATACCTTTTTTTTTTTTTTTTGATTTTAATATTAATGCAAAGCCAGTTGTCAACACACCAAGTTTACTTAGATAATATCTGAGAGCCATGTTTTTACTTAGACCTTCCATTATTCATTGTATTGAACTGGAATCCAACAAGTGAAAGCGTTTTAAATGTATATAACCTAGATACTTCTTAAAAAATGTTGAACTTGCATTTTTATGTATGGTTTCAATCCTTATTTGCATTTTAAATCTAATTTAGTGTCACTGAAGTAGAATTTTGTGCATGTTGGAAACTTGGGCAGTTCTGGAAGAAAAGGCTGAAGTGAACCAACACACAATGACAAGGTTTTAAAGCTGATGAAGCTAGCACCTGGTTTAACTGTAGCAAATACACTCTGCTAAATTTCAATATAAGGAGTTTAGTTTAAGGAGTTCAATTTCATTCTGTGGTCAGTTCTTTTTCTCCCACACACACACACACACACACACACACACACACACACACACACACACACACACACACACACACACACACACACACACACACACACACACACACACACACACCCACCTAAGGAATGCATCCTGGATGTTTGATGTGCTGTGACTTGCCTCTTTCCGTCTTATTCTTATCTTCCTAGAAGCCTTGTGATCCACTTTCCCACCCCATACCTGTCTTCCTTGTCACAGTTAAGATGTGACTATGCAGGATATCGTTTACTATTTTAGATAAAGATTAGGATTACCATCGTCATGTTGCTTTCCTTTATTGTGTAATGTACCATCTGTCATGTAGTTCACTGAAGAATGAATCACTGCTTTGATGAGTTTAAAGAGAATGTCATGATCAAGGTTAATATAATAAACAAGGTAATAATAAGCAGGCTACTTTAATTTTTATATATTTTTTTCCTCTTTTTCTCTAGTCTTACTCTTATCCCTAGTGCTACTGAGCCAATGCAAATAGTTAACATGTTTTGTGCTTTGGTTTTTTAGATTTCTTCCTCTGAAACTCAATACAAAGAGGTTCATTTTGTACTGCCCGCAGCTCTAAGAAATGACATACCCTGACCGAAAGCTGTTTGCTTCTACTTTTCCAAGCTTGTAAAAACTCGAGACTCTTTTCTTTTTTTATACTGTAGCATGCTTCTCTGACTTTGAATGGAGCAAATGTGTGCTGTGTGATCGGTCAATCACTGTTACCTCCTGAGATAAGTCAGACAGATATAATAAAACAAATAAATAAAAACTATTCAACTTTTTTTATTAACTTTTGGAATTGTGTATACTGACAAATCAAATAATACAGTTCTCTTAAGCACCAAGATGCATGAATATTATGTAGTCCATGTGAAATATTCAACAGGTTGTTAAGTTTAAATATTGATTTAATTTCAATATTTTATCTGAAATAAAGGACCACTTGCTCCTGATACTGTTAAACATGTATGAATGTCATTCAATTAAATAGCGGTGTTAATTAAAAAATGGCAGCTTTTTTATAAACTGGTGCTTGTGTTTAGAAAATAAAAAACTTCAGGTACATAGGTGACGGGCCTGACTCATTAAATAAGACTTTCTTTTTGTGTGATATAGTACCTCTGCTCTTTTCCCCTGAAGGTTAATGTTATATTTCATAAATGTGTTTATGAAATATTTTTTCCTAAACACATTTTAGTTTTTCCTGACGTCAGCAGGGGTGGTCTTTATTGTGGTGATAATCTTTCTCTGTTTAATGTAATTACCAGATGCAAAATGTAATCCTGGCAGAAATCTGTTTTCTCTCAGGTGATGCCACAGTGACCATTGCCCACAGATGTACACCCAAGGAACAGCTGAAGGAGCTAACCAGCCTGGCTGACATAATCATTGCAGCGGCAGGTAATAACACCCCAGACACCATGAAGACGCATGCCTGTCTATTCATTTTCAGTTTAAAAAGGATTACCAAAGTGACTTATCTGATACAGGGCAAAGTCTTTTAAGTTGATTAATCATACTAAATATTGCAGAGGTGTTTACAACATATCAGTAAGCTTTAGGGCAGCAACTAACATTTTTTTTGTTTTTTTTGTTGTAATATCGGTTAATATGCGACTAATTCCTGACCAACACATAATAGATTGATACTTGCCGTCTATGTGTCACTACAGTATTGCCAAAGAAAATATCGCGAAACGATTCTGTATGGATTTTTTTTTTTTATTCCCCCTCCATTTTTTTTATAGCACATAAAATCCTCACTGCTTACAGACCTATAGGAAAGGTAGTCACTAAGGCCATCCACAGATTAGTTAATACTAAGGATTAAATATGCCTTATGTATGGTTAATATTAAAACATGATTTATAATATCATGCCAACTATTGTTATGCTATTAGAATAGCTTAGTCTTCTATGCAAAACAAATATGTATAAAGGCTTTAGGACTTTCTACACTCAGTTTACTATGCAACTTCATTTTATACAATATATGTAGTAGCGGGTCTCTGCTCCATCTCTCTTTGAGTTAAGGGGGTTCTTTGCTTAAAAAAGGTTGAAGACCCCTGCTGTAAGCACAACTACAATAAAGATATTAGGTCAAAGATGAACCACATAATGCAAAATAAAATGGATATTTGTCTGAGTAATAACTTTGTTTTTACTTTCAAATAACTGGATTAGCTAATAATGTGTAGTGTTGTTTCCCTTTAAGGTCCATACTTATGTATTAATTACAATTTTGCATTACAAATTAAACACATTTTTACTTTATTCTGTTTTTTAATTATTATTGAAGCGGTTCTAGCTTCCTATGTACACTCCTTAAATCAGTGTCAGATGCTGTTTCATTATGTTCGAGAGCCACAGAGGGAATTATGTGGTATGGTAACGCAATGAAAAGGACACATTGTGAAAGTGCTTACTAGCCCTTACTTGAAGTGATCACGTCAAAATCGAAGTTTCAGCATCAAGTTTCTCCAACTGTGGTCCCAGATTACAGTTTTCCTGAGAACAATAGTGTTGTGTGGCAGATGGAATGTGAGAAAATTAATGGAGGGCAGGAGTAATCTGACGAAAGACTTTGAAGTAACTTCGTATCCTAGGGGGTGCCATGTTGTCCTTCTTTTCTAATACATAGGAGAATGTTTCCTGATGACTAAAAGCAGCTCTCTGGGAAGGGCACCTTACTTTCTTTTCATCTAGCCTTACTGTGAGTTTTGCCTTTTGGAAATAAGAAACTGCATTCACGCTGCACTGTATGATTAAGTGATTTCTAGCCATCCCCTGTACAACTGTCAAAAATGGTTTTCTTCTCTCTTCACGCATCTGGGTTTAATGGTTGGAATGATGTTAGTAGGAAATTATCCAGGTGTAGTTTAGGGTTAGCGTGTCAACGATTTTCTGAGATGTCTGTGTGCTTTTCTTTAGTTTTTTCTTAAGTTGGTACTTAATTGTTATTTGACTCTGAGTAGCTGTAATTGCAGTATGAGGATTTCAAATTGACAGCTTTCTGGCAGCCATCATCAAAGTAGAGTCGTTATCAAAATAAATACACAATGCCTAATTATTTCCTTCCTCCGAGACAGTCAGCTAAGGTATTATTATTCTGCAATGCTGACTTTTAAGTCCAGGTAAAGTAATAATTTGTCCTCAAGAACCTGTGATTCTTAAAAGGAGATGGCAAGCAGAAAGGACTTGCTGTTAAGTCTACTGGAGCCTGCAATTTTTTTGGACTCTTAAAATTGGTGGTTGGAATAGGAATCTAAATAATTTCAAGTTATATTTTGCTTACAAGGTGCATATTAAATTTATTTGTGTTTAATTAGAACACAGCAGTTCATATCACCTGTATATATTCTTACTGATATGTATATAAAAAAGCTATTAATATTGTTCATATAACTGGTATATTATGGTAATAGTACTGTTATTTTTCTATACATACATACATACATACATACATACATACATACATACATACATACATATCTCAATTTACTTTGTCCGTAGCGCTGAAAATAATCGAATTGCGGGTTTTTTTTACCTACAAATATTGCTATTAAATATGCAATTTATTTTTTAAGCTCTTTGTCTTTTGTATTATTCAACAAAGACGAGCAATAAATCATATGAACAACACAAGATTACATAGATTAAACAAACTGTTCTTTCCTGGAGGCCAGGCCTGTACGTGATGATGAAATTAGGTGATGCATGAATTTAAATGAATTACATCTTTTATTTAACTACTTTGATCACAGTAGTATAATGAGCACTGACCAAGCCTGGTGTAAACATTCATATGAAAGTCAGAAACAAATCACACAAACTAAAGTGCAAATTTCAAACGTAGTTGGTTTGGTGTGGTAGGAGGGGCCCGTTGTCATTGTATTGCACTTAAATGCACACACAGCTTATCAACTGATGTCATCATTTTTAAGGAGGATTTGCATTTTTGCTTAAGAAATTTTGTTTTTTGTTTAGGTGATAGCTCTCACTCTCTCCGTGCTGTTCGCTTGTTTTATTGCAATGGCTGAACTAGCATTTTAATGTTTGTTTTAGCGCTGGAATTGTCATTGCTATTTATTTTTCTTATTTTTTGAAGCTGCTGTAACAAGGGAATCCCCCAGTGTGGGATCAATAAAGCCTAGAGGCATGATGTGTCAATGTGCTGCAGTGCTGTAGCTGACATTCTCACTCCCATGTTATGGTGAAATTATGGTGAAATAGTTTTCTTATAGCAACTAAGGAAGCCATGTCATCTTCTAACTGTAAACCCCTTCTTGGTTCCTATGCATAGGTGTTCCTGGGCTGATCACAGCAGATATGGTGAAAGAGGGGGCAGCCGTCATCGACGTGGGCATAAACCGCATCCAGGACCGAAACACAGGGAAACTCCGGCTCATCGGGGATGTGGACTTCGAGGGTAAATAATCAAAATAAATCAATTAGATTTGAATCAGAAATGGAGAGTTCTGTGAAATTGTGTTGTACATGCTGAACAAAGCTGCAATTTTTAAATAATTTCTAGCACAGCTGTAAAAACATTTTTTGTTCATAAGGGGCTCAACAAAACCAAATTGAAGAGAAATCCTGAGAAACAGTAACTTAAAGCTTTAGTGCATCACCTTTTGATATTAATGAACGTCCGTTACATTCAAGCCATTGCCAAATTAGTTGCTACAAAGCTAATTAAGACGATCAGCTCCACACAACTCTCTCTGTATTTCTCAGTATGGCTTAGAGGGTGAAAATGTTTTGGGACTCGTGCGAGTCACAGTGTTCCCGCAGCACAGGAGTCAATTGCACTGTTGGTAATGTGATGGGGACAGAGTAGGGCATAGAAATCAATGGAAGCGGGCGGAAGCATGACGGAGAAATGTGTGTTTAAAGATCTCCGTTAAGAATTACGTAATGAACTCACCTAGGCCTGCAGGTAATGCATGTATAGATTTCCAAGGCAGCTTTAGTGATTTGACCGCGATTAACCAAATGCACCCACACAATATCAACTATTTCCAGACAGCGATGGACAGCGTCTCTTTTTTCTTTCTTTCTTCTCCGCCTGGTGGCAGGCGAGCCGACTTGCGGTGTGAAGTGCGTGTCCGCGACAGAGTCCATGTGATCGGGATATGACTGGAGTATTTTCGTGGGCTCTGGATGAGATGGGAGCGACAATTGATTCCCATGTAACCTTCTATGGCTATGTTCAGAAGGTTGTGGTGTCTGGTGACTTTCCTCAGAAGAAGCTAAAGTGAAGATAATTACCTCTTCTGAAGAGTCCATGTTTTTTTGAATCCTCTATGTCTTCCTTGGCTACTAGCAACTGTGTTACTTAGAATTCCTCATGGGTGCGACAGAAACTACACACTATAACTTTAACTCTTTGTCAATTTGTTTGACTTTTTTGTAGGAGTGAAGGAGAAGGCAGGTTTCATCACACCTGTTCCCGGAGGCGTGGGTCCGATGACAGTCGCAATGCTGATGAAGAACACTGTGACCGCTGCCAGAAATGCACTGATGCATTAAACACACACACCTTGAATGATATACAGTACTATACAGTACAAACAGTGTATGCATACAAGTACTGTTTATACATTATGTTTGTACAAATATATACATTAATTCTTTTAGGTTTACACACACTTTCCAAACATCAAAGATACTTTAAACATCCATGCGCTCAAGACTCCATACCTGCTGGGAAACTTACTTGATATGATACTTTGTCTATATTTTTAATTTGTTCATTTATTTATTTAAGTTATTTATTTCAGAGTTCACTTTTTAAAAATTTAGATTAATATTTTTTCTACTGAAGTTGTTTTGGTTCATTTTTGAACATTCCAGATTCACTGGAAGAGGATTATTAAATACAAATCAATGCTGTGCCAATATGTCAATTTCTTAGTCTTTTTCTCTGATTTACAGATGCCTTATTTGTGGCATTTTTCCATCAAAACTGTGGAGAGAGAGAGAGAAGTATGGCATGCAACAAATGTCCTCAGCTGAAATTGAGCCATGTGACATTTTGGACATGAGGTGCATGAGGACATTAATTGCATCACATAGTTCTAAGCCTCATCGACATCGGTTGTTAAGCTTTTGGGTTGCCAGGTTGTGGATAGTCCTTCTCCAGCATGACACTTTGTATTTCCTCAGAAAGACCACTCTAATGCACTTAGTAAGCCTTTATTATTGGCAAGATTGTCTGCCATAATAAGTTAGCCTGTAGTTAGTTTTTAGTTCAGTGGGTTAATGGTTCTGAACTATTGTGCATTACTTGGAGAACTGTACAATAAAGGCAGCTAAAGAAAAGTGTCAAAGCAAACCAAAAGTTCTATTAATGGTGTATGACTGATCTATAAAAACATTAGACATTTATTAACTGTTAATTAAGGTAGTAATTAAAGCTCATAAAACCGTTCTAAAGGGCACCTTAGCAACAATGAAAGCTGCAATCAGAGCCCAGCATGTTGTGGGTACTGGCGGGAAGGCCGTTGACATGATAATTAGACAGTACGCAGAGTGCGGGGAGCTGTATTGCAACAACTTCCTGTTTCACACAATGTAGTTTCAAAATGGCTGACTTCCTGTTGCATTTAGGATATGTCTCCAGTAGTTTTTTTTTTTTTGTAATTTTGGCCATGATAATATGCTTACCAAATTTCACTGCTATTTCATGTTTAAATATTTTTTTTAAAATAATATGCTATCGAGCAAATTTGCCACGTCCAAGCCCAAGATCCCGGTCAGATGTACGTTTTCACCACGTCTGATAAGTGTGAAAAGTTTCATAAATTTCAGAGCATGTTTAGGCCATCGAAATTGCTATTAGGCTATGAAAAAGAATAAATGGAGAAATTTCAATAGGGCCTTTACTGACCAATGATGTCGGCGCGCGGGCCCTAATAAGAGATTGCCAAAAAACAACTGGAGGCTAAATCCTAGAGGCAGCCACAGAAAAAAAATCTTGTAAAAACCTTCTTTCTGTAATCACCCCTCAGAAGGCTTTCACAACACCTATAATCGTCAATGAAGCAACCTCTCACAACTGCAAAGAAGGCATTTGAGTGAAACTATCAATCTCCCAAGGCATTGCGTGGGTTCAGAAAAATCCAAAGAAAGAAAAACTTTTTAAATGCTTCTGGGCAAACACGTGCACCCACCACCATCATCAGACTTTGCCTCTGCATGCAGAGAGTGCACATTAAATAAAAGCTTTTCTTTTTTTAAATGATCGGTTCATTGATGATTGGCATTTTCAGTGGTTGGGAGCTCAGTATATAAACTCTGTAAAAGCCTGTTGATCACACAGAAGAAGTTGAGCTGAGAGCATCAGACATCACACCGACAGAAGACAAGATGGTTACACAAAGACAGAAATACCTGGAGAACGGTAAATTTCTGGTTTGTTCTGTGATGTCAAATTTAAAATGAGTCATATTAGGGAAGATTGTAGGTTGTCTAAATTAGCTGAAAAGTACTTTGATTATCCTTGACTATATCAATACTATTGAAATGTGTTTTTTTTGGTGAATCTGGATGAATATTTTACTATAATGTCCCCTACATCATGTATCATGTATTCCAGCCCTCCTCACAGCGGTGGCAGTGCTGTTTCTTCTGACTGCAGCAGGACAGTCTGCAATACTGCCGAACGAGCTCCAGACCACAGCAACTCCTGCTCTGTTAAACTCGTCTCTGCTCACACAGCTCAACAGTAGGTGTCTTCAAGGGAGGCAGATTTTGTTTTTTGTGTCACTTATGTTTTTCATTGATTTAGCTGACGTTTAGGGATTATACATTTTTTTATTATCAACACAAATTCTTCACTTGTGCACTTCGGATTAAAGATTTATCTCGCAAAAACGGGGAAAAAAAAATCTGTGTGGGGAACACTATTCTCACTGGGGGCCCAGTTGTGCCAATCAATAACCAATTAATTGATTAATAACAGTATAGTTGCTGCCACAAGGAAAATTACCAGTCTAATGCAGTAATCACTTACTACTAAAATGTTTTTATTTTTATTGAACAAATCTATTAGTCATTAAAGTCAAGTTTTTATTTTTTGTTGATTCCATTTTATTTTAAAAATGTTTTATTGAAGACTTGTTAATTGACTCATTAATTCATTCCCTCATCAATTAGTCAGTTGATTAAAAAATAAATGTTAAAAAGTTGATAATTGATTATTAAGCCTCTCTCTCTCTGCAGGCAGTACGGGTAAACCTCGGGTTCTGGGCTTACACAGATCATGTAAAAGTGAACATGAAACATACTGCGAAAACGGTGGAGAGTGCATGTACCCCCAAGACAGCGACAAACCTTCATGCATGTAAGAAGTACACACACACACACACACACAGAGCCCTGTGAATCCTGATGATGTTTGAGTTATGAGTAAAAACACTGCTTTTTTTTTATCAACATGCACATGTTGGTTCGTGTTCAGCTTTGAAATGCACTCACATATTTGTCGGTATGCTCTGCAGCTGCACGTCTTCTTACAGCGGGCCTCGCTGCCTTTTCTTCAATGATCGCACTCGCACTCTGCCTGAGTTAGAGCAAGTGATTGCCATCATATTTGGGGTAGCCATGCTAATTATTGTCCTGGCCATCATCATGTTCTGCTTTGTCTGTAATAGGTGAGTATCTGCAGGCTTTCTCTTAACAATGCTGTACTTGTATGAAGGAATGGGATCATGTAGGAGTGAGGGAAATATAGCTATAAAGCCTCAAAACATTTGAGATAAAAACATTTAAAATCCTCTCACTGAGGACATATTTTATTGGTATCTCCCTGCTAAGTGGGACTCTGTAATAAATCAGTCAAACATGTTCAAGAGATCACTCAAGTCCTGCCATTTATGTCTTCATACCAAACAAAATGATGAATTATCAGTGGGGTTTTTTTCAGTCTTGTCGTTGTTTACACTTTGATCAAATTATAAAAAAATAAAAAAAAACTTTTAAAATTGGTAGCATAGCATTTAGTTTAGATTTGGGGCATTTCACTATGTGTGGAAAGGCTTTTGTTTAAACATGAATTGAATTGTTACCGAGAATAAGTTTTTATTTAGATGTTTTCTTTTCTTCAGGTGTATAAAATTGGCACCACTAATCAAAGCTGCACCGTCTGTGTGACCCCTACAACTCATCTGTTTGTCATCATTTTTTTCAGTTGCACCACCGTTTTTATTATTTATTTATAAGCCATATTTCATCATACTGTATGATCAGCAGCATTGGAAAATGATTCAAAAAGAAATTAAGAGATGGTATAGACTTTTTTTCTTTCTTTATTGGACATTTGATGTGCATAAAGATTACCACTATTCAGTTTCGGTTTGTCATTCAAACAAGCGAGGAAAGACTAAACTGTGTTTATGTCAAACAGGGTAAGATATTAATCACTTCATTGTCTGTTTAAAGAATGAGGGAGAATAAATATGACTATTTATTGTAATATAGCAATTAACTTATTAAAAGTGTTCAATTTATTTAAAATGTAATAAATGTATGTGTTGCTGACATTACTGTGATAAAAGATGAATAAACATACAAACACATCATTATTGACTTATTACTTAAGGAGATAGATAGTATTTTGTTAGTTATTCATTGATTATCTAATTGAACGGCTCAACGAGCATATGTTTGGTAGGAGATACTGTAGTTACCATTTTGGAATATAAAACTTAAGTATAAATATCCAAATTGAATAGTAACGTGCCTGTAGACCATGGAGGTAACCAACTACCATGACGATTGATGTATGTCTGTTTGATTTTCATGTTTTACTCCCTTAAAGAGTTAAAGATCCACAGACAAACTTGGAAGGAGTCTTTATTGACCCTTAAAGCCTCCCATAAGTCCAAATAACATTTTATCAAGTTAAGATGTAAAAAATATCAAACAGTACCTGCATTCTTTTTATTTTTTATTTTTTTTTTTTAATCTTGTGTAATTTATTTTTCCTTGGGCAATTCCCTTTTTAATTTGTTTTCACCATGGGTCATTTCCTTTCAAATTATTTTAGCATATGCATTCTTTTAATTGCTGTTCTTTTTACAACCCGTCATTATTTTATAACAGGGCACATGCAATCTCCTTACCACCAAGTGTACAATCTCTATTTTATTTTTCCTGTCCTAAAATACATTGTTGTTATGTCATTGTAGGCCATTGTCATGTATTATATTATATTGTATTGTACTGTCTACTGTTAACTGATAGATTGATTTAATTTATTTTTAATAAATGTGTTTGGATGCAGCTGTTGTCAGCACTTGTTGCCCGAGACAAATTTCCTTCTGAACCATAAAGTTAATCTTCCCTTATAAAATTACATAAAATGGGTGTCCTTAGGAGAGGGATAAAACAATCATGTATTTTGATCTGATAACTTGTTTAAGTTAATGATGAAAATGCATCTTAAAATAGAATAAAATATAGACAACCTCGACCAGCTACAACAGTAAAATGCTCCTTACATATCTGTTGCATCAGTGATATTAACCCTTTATTATAATGTATAATACATCTCAGACAGGAGACATTCTGCTTTATAATAACTCATAATAATAGCTCCATATTAAGTATATTTCTGCTAATAATTTTACCTTTTAGGCTGCTTAATTTGGATTTTGAATCAAGGACTTTTACCTAATTGTAGCCTAATGGAGTATGTTTTGCAATTCAGTAGGCCTACAACTACTTTTTCTTTAATGAATCTGAATGCATAGTAGGCTGTTAAAGTACAAAGTATGAGTACACTTCCATCTGACTATAAAGCGGTTCATCAGTGATAGAAGGATGACAGAAGCAGCTCCTCCTTGTTTTTGGTTAAGACGGTGCCTTCAGGATCTGTCTTTTTATTTGGACGTTTACTGTGTTAAATTACAGGAGTCTGTCACCACACCCAGACCGCAGGATTGAGCCCATTGGTTTTCAGTTTGCCTGCGCCAGGAGAGGCATCTCCTGCCCCCTTCATCTTATAGTTATTTTGACAGATCGGAAGCGTCTCTAATCCAGACTGGTTCCTAACTGCGTGCCCACCGAGCCTCCTGTCAGCGACCTGTCTGCTCTGAAATGGGGAACATCAAACCTTCAGCGCTCCTCTCACTTATCGGTAAATGGGGCTTTTTTACGTTTGATATGAAGAAGTCAAGTTAACAAATGTATATGTCGTGTGGAGTAGGGCAGGTGTGGACTGAGTATAAGTGATCATGTAAAAGCAGGTCAAACACATGAGCTGTAGCCTAAACCACACAAAGCTAAATGTAACAAAGGGAACAATAAGGAAAATGCATTAACAGATGTTGAATAAAAATGCACTAACTAACGTTACATTTAGGCAAGTTCTGAGGCCCTTGAGTAGCCAGTATTTACATTGTACTTTATAGTGGCCTACTTTTGCTTGGTTATTCAGATCTAAATATTGTATTTTGAGATTAAGATTTTGTTACAAAAAATAATTTGTATAAACTACGAAACGTTGTAGATTAAACTACCCAACAGCAATTAAGTTAAACGTATCTCCCTTTTGCCAACCAATAACAATGAAATCCTACTTACACAGATTAAAGGGATTGTTCGGATAGTTTTTTAAGTAGGGTTGTATGAGTTAACAGTAGATGGCGGTCACGCCTCCAGTTAAGGGAGGCAGGCAGGAGTCTGGACACATGAGTATGGAAGTTAAGCAATGTTCTGTAGGCCACTATTAAATATAACTGGAGACAACAGCATTTTAAGATGCACATTAAAATCCAATCAATTGAACTAAAATTTTGAAATAAATAGTTTACTGTTAAATATGTTATATATATATATATTACCTTTATAAGTAGGCTAATTTCAGAAAGCTGAGTCCAGTGAAGGACACATACCTGTGCTGACGCACATGCTGAGCTCAGAGCCTGAGGGATGCTGAATGATGTTGGCAATTAAACTGTGAATGGAAGATTTATTATTTGAAAGCACATGCGGTCTGATTAAATCTGTCATTTGGTTGTTGTTTAGGGTAATTCTTATCTACAAAAAGACATGTAACATTTGAGCTTGTGTAAACTCATGAGTAGTGGAGGAAGTACTTAGGTCCTTTGCGTAAATCAATGTACCAATAAACCGAATTTCCCATTATTGTTAATATGGATTCATTAAAGCCTAAACAGCTGTACTGTTGTAGCTGGTGGAGCTGGAGCTAGTTTGGTTAATTAGCCCAGTGGTTCCTGACCTGAGGTTCTCTCTGCTTAATGTGAAATATTAAATAATTCTACACCACTGGGCATGGAGCAGATCTATAAAAGGAACCACTGAGAAGTTAAGAGAGGAAATCAACAGCTGACAACTCACAGACATCTGAAATGTGACAAGGGGCCCCAATTAGACACTACTTCATAAGGGCTCCCAAGATGAAAATGTTGTAAACTGCAAACTAACCAGTATCTGTAACACTTTGTAACAAGTAAAAGTACAATATTTCTAAGTGTAATGGAGTAGAATCCAAATAAGTAAAGTAAAAGTACCTCACAATTGTGCTTATGTGCAGTACTTGAGTAAATACTCATTCTCCAACACTGTGAGTACTGATAGTAATACTGTGATAACTTGTTTTGCCTCTTAAAATAAACAATTTCAGAGTTTTGCTGTAACTCCATGCAACTGCAATTTGTATTCCTCTCTTTAATTTTCACTGTGTAGCCACACATGAGTTTTTGCATTTCTCCTTTAGCTGCTCTTGATTATGTGGGTGATATAAAGCAATGTAGTTGTGGCCCTGCTCACCTTTGCCCTAGATTTATACGCATTTGTGTTAACCAGTTCAGTGTTGCATATTCAACTTTTCAAAAAAGAATAATTTCCTTGTTCTCCTGTTGGTAAAATACAGATGCAATTATCATCCAAATGAATGGGAGGAGGTGGTTATCAGAATCCCACTCCTGCCAGATTAGCGTCAGTGACTGACAATATGGGCTGATTGGACAGTGATTAAATACTAATACAGAAAAGTTGCTTTGTCAGTACTTATTCAAGTGCACTATGTACTTTAAACACCAATCAGCAACGTCAGAAACACCCAACAACCATGCTGAGTCTTCTCACAGAAAACACAGAGAAAAATATCTCTGTAGCCATAACAACAGACAGGAACAGAAACCCAGAGAGGGCGCGATGGCGAGGCTTTTACAGCGGGTATAACCAGATTCATAACCAGTCAAAACCAGACACATCTTGCATCTAGGTTCATGTTTTTTCTTCCTCTCCTGCCTCCAAGAATGTTGGGCGTCTGCAAATGCAGTGCATTATAAAGTTGTGCAGGCTGGAACAAGCATGGCTGTAGGCAACCGAAGCCACACTACATAACGTCCTAGTTGGCAAAGTTTACACACAAAAAACTTCTTTTCTCACCAAAATGTTTTATTTTAAGATATGATTTCTGATTTTGGTCTAAGTAAAAGGTATTTTGGTCTAAGTGCCTTATCTAAAGACAGTCAACAAACTTAATTATTTTTTTGACAAATTAAGTTACACTTACAAGGAATTTGGGGTGTTGTGGACTAAATGATCTAGATAACAATCCCTTCTCTCCCTTACAGTGTGTCATGTTAGAAATGCAAATTCAAAGCACATATATTTTTTTAATTTGTTATTCTAAATTGTTGAAATGTCAAATAAAGGTTTTACAAACAAAAAAATGAAGTCAAGTGAAATTACATCAAAGTGTTCGGAAACACTTTAAAGTTAGGAATTCAGGGTTTCTCCTCATCAAATAAAAACACGTAAAAAAATCAAATATGAAAAATTAACCAAGATGTCTAAAAAGCATTTAATTGATTGGCCTGGACCCTAAAAGAGTGTCTTGTAATAAAACTCAATTTCCACATAGAACTGACCTATTGACCTTATTGTTGGTGAAATTAATGAGACAAGTTTTCTCTGTTCAACAGGTGTCGTGCTGCTCTGGCCGTATGTTCTCACCAAGAGCGTCTCATCCAGACTGCAGACTGCAGACAGCACCTCTCTATCTGCAGGTATTAACCCAGACAACTGCAACAAATCACTGTATTTTCAAGTATAAGAAATGTGCAAGTGCATTTAAAATGCCTTTTAAACATTAGTGCAATCACGCAATTCAAAGTATTATTATTCTTGTCTTGATAATTGTAGATAACTGTAATTTTGATTGTTGGTCAGAAGAAACAACAGGTATGTTTACAGCACCGTTGCTTTGCAATGAGGAAAAAGATTAAACACTTTCAACTCTCCAATTAGGCTACATAAAACCAGGCAAATAGACCTACAGAAAATTAAATGTAATAAAATAGACCTCAATGAAATAAGACATGAGAGTAACAATTTTTCCCCGCTATAATTAAATTTTTTGGTCAACGAAACATAAAAAAACTGTGGAAAATGGCCATCATGATATCATTGGGCACACAGCGACTTCATCACATGTCTTGCTTTGTCTGAGTGACCAGCAGTCCAAAACCCCAAAACATTCAATTAACTACAATGTGAAGTAAAACTTAAAAAAGTAGCACATTTATACATTTGACAAGTAGGAACCATCAAATGTTTTATCATCAAACGATTAATTGATTATCAAAGTAGCTGCAGATTAATTTTTCTTTCGATCGTCAAATCGACTGATCATTCCAGCTACATTACAAATAAAACTTAAAAAATGGACTGACATAATCTGAGATTTTTTTATTTTATTTTAAAAGATGTAGCTGATTCTGCAAGCCTCAGATCCCAACAATTACACTATTCTGCAAAAAACAAAATTTAACATTTAAAGAGTTGAAGTAATTAATAACTATCACAGCGGTAGCTTTCTACTATAAACACAAGTCTGTATGTTATGTCTGAATGTTTATTGCCACTCAATGAAAATGACGCAGACTTTACTGTGAAAAGGTTTCCATCAGCTATCTTGTTGTCGGTGTTTCAGGGCACGGGGAAGCGCGCCCTCATGTGGTGAGGCGGTCAATACAGAACTGCGACAGCACTTTTGACAGCTATTGCCTGAACAACGGCCAGTGTATGCTGCTGGTGGACATCAACGAACACCACTGCAAGTACGATCCTGTGTGTGTGCGTGCTTGTGTGTTGCTTTTAATCATACTGTGTGATCATGTAGGCTATGACTTGTCTCTTTGTGTTGCAGGTGTGGGAGGGGCTTCTACGGCCCCAGGTGCAGCAACCCAGAGCTTCTTGTTAAGCCAATGGGAGAAGAGCAGATAATTGTTACAATTTTCTGTGTGACTCTGCTGATTATAGGTCTGGCTGGAGCTCTGTACTTCTTCTGCAAATGGTAATGCTTTAGCCTGTGAATGAATGTAATGTATTAATATATATATATATATATATATATATATATATATATATATATATATATATATATATATATATAATATTATAATTGCAATAGTATATACTTTTGATATGAATTTATTATTAATTTATGAGAGTTTAATATATGAAGGGTAATAACCACTGTTATTGCTTACATTGATAATGATGTGATTTGTTGCTATCAGTACCTGTATTTTTAGGATATCTGGCCAGGGCCACTGGCTTTGTTGTCACCTTTGACTACCTGTGCTGTTTCTCCACAATTTCCTTGGATGTCAGAAATATCAGAAACATGGAAAAAAAAAACATTATATGCCGCAGTGTCCCAGTTTGTTCTGGAGTACTCCAGTAAGCAAATTCAGATTTCTCAAAACAGGATACGTTGTGTACATAGGCAACACATAACTGGGATACACCAAAACCCCACTCATAAGCAGTGGTGGAAAGTAACATCTATTCAAGTACTGTACATAATGTGATGCACTTGAGAGAATAATTACCTGAATCTGCAGCTCACCTCGACTTTTTGGAGCTTTGTGGTGAGCTTCAGCTCATTGTTAAGTTCATTGTCCGGCTGCGATGTTGTGTTTCACTCTCACAGCTAGGGCTCGGTATTGTTAAAAAATGATCAAAATCGATACCAATACCGTGACTTTGATACCGGTTCCTAAACAAATTTTTTTCGATACTAATTTTATTTAACAAAAAGAAATTACAACATTGCGGCACAAATCATCTTATTTATTTTCAAGCTCTCACTACGTGAGCCCTGTTTCTGTGCATAACGTAAAGTTTTCCTGCGTGTCTCTACGACATGTAACGTTAGACAACAGTCACAAACATTAGATCTTGGTAGAAGCATGCTGCATGCATATTGGCTCCCTGACGCTGATGAGATTTACTTCTTAGGTATTGAAATTGGGTAATGAATGACAAGGCAGTTTTTTGATACTTGATACTTCAAAGGCATTTTGGTGCCTAAAAAGAATTGAATTCGTACCGAGCCCTACTCACAACTCTCCGTCCTTTTCAGCTGCAGCAAGCAGCTGATTTCATTGGGGAGTGGGAGGGGGGGGGGCTAAAAACCAACTGCACATTACCCACTCAGTACCAAACGGCAGACAGACACAGTTATCAATTAGCTGGTGAACATATCATGGAGCATATAGCAGCTGAAGAGACAGAAACTTCCCTCAGGAGTTGGCAGACACCAAAAACAGATTTGAATTGGCATTTGAACTTAAAGGTGAACTTACGTGATGACATATAAATGTTGTGTTGCAAACAGCTTGTTTTTGCCACCCCCAAATGGCCAAAAAAATCAGTGATTGCATGTTTGAGGAACTTATAACTTTATAACTTTGAGGTATTTTTACTTAATATTTCCATTTTATGCCATTTTACACATACATAAATAATGTACTTTTTACTTTATTTAAAAACATTATGTTGTACATTTTACTTGCTGCACACACTGAAAAAATAATTATATTTTCTTGAAATAAGTGAAAAATTTGTCATCAAGATGAGATAAATTCAACCCGCTATTAATGTAGTTAGAGCTCATCTGGTTTCATGAATGTTATAGAATAAGGTGCCATTTTCTTCCTAAAACAAGTTGCTTTCTGTAGGAAACAGGTTAATCTAAATAGACTGGGGGCTTCCTCACTTTTAAAGAAAAATAGACTTTAAGGACTTTGATTTTTGATCAGATTATATATGCAGTAAGCTAGTTAAAATTGGAAACTCAAACTCTTCTTTTTTTGGCTAATGTAGTTCATGGTTGCATTCAAATTCAGCTAAATAAAGTGTGATCATAAACTTTGGAGGTGACTCAGACATCTCCTGTGTGACCATGTAAAACCTGCAGATGTAGCCTACCTTTTGCTTCAAATCAAGCCCCTTATGATGTACAGTCTTCCCCAACATCCTGTTTCCTGTGAGAGACACGTCAAACCACAGACGGTGATTGCAAATCTCAGTCGTTTCTTTGGACATTTAAACCTGGTCACCCTGCACTTTTCTGTTCATCCCAATGATTTGTATTTAATGATGGTAGAATACAAAGTTAATGATTTGGTTAGCACCTTTCTAGATTGAATACATGTTCTGTTTTATTTATTTTTTACAGGTATAAGAAAAACAGATTCCCTCGTCAGCAGAAGCATCAGGGTTACACAGGAGTCCAGACAGCTTAGACGCACACCCACTGCATCCGCCGCTGGAAAAGGCAAACCGGGATTCGAAAAGCTCATTTCAACATACCATGACGTTACCTGATGAGCTTACACTCAGTGGCTGGTTTACTGGATGTCACATGGCTTAAGACCACTTTATCAAGCACACAAATTGGCACAAAGAGATAAAAAAAAACCACAGCTTTGTGTGCAGTGCGATTGTTGTTTCTAGCTGCGCAGGTTCTAATGTTACAGCACCTGCTGCCCTCATGTTTGAAAAGATGAATGGTGAGATGCACAAAGACAATTTCTATAGGTGACGATGATAGTGGGTCATGGAAAATGAATGGAGAATTGCAAAAATCTAAACAAATATTAGGCTAGGGGTAAGCGACTCTCAAACGTTTCTGACTCCTTGTGATCCAGGGGCTGTAAAACAAAGTCAACCAAATCACATGCTTTTTAAAAAGGCAATAAAAACCACAGCTAAGCTGACAGTGACATGCATTATTACGATCATTACCAAAGCAATTCTGCTGTGTGTTACACCCTCTTTGTTGCCAGTAAATGTGAGATTCATTTCACATTTTTGGAGAGCACATTTTTCAGGTTTAGCGAGGTTGCAGATCTCGTCACATCTTTTAAATAAGTTTCAGACATCGTAGCAGAAAACTTATTGATCATAAAGTGTTAACCATTTAGCTGCTTTCTGACTTCCTACAGTACAGTTCTGCACTTTTTTTTTTTTTAAATAGTTTTGAATTTATCTCTAACACGTTTGCCTGGTTTAGCTTGTATTTATTGTTGGGTTTTTGCCTTTTGTGGCTATTATGGATAGTAAAAATAGCCATTATTGTAATTAAACCGGCCACTGAGTGTAATAGTTTTGTGTTTTATTTGAAACTTTAAGTGAAAGTATTTTCATAATTTATTATAAAGTATTAATGTATACCCTGGAACCTTGTCTTGTTTTGGAAGTCCTGTTACTGCTACAAAAATCCACTTTGAATGAACTTTTGAATGACTTCTGACTGAATTTTTAACTCTTGTATAATTTCCTTTTTTCTGTTTCACTGACTGCAGCTGCTTTATTTAGAGCTCTGTTTAGAAACTCAAGGTGTAGCTCGATGTATCTTAAAATCCTCTAAGAAAACCTTTTTTCACAGTGCACATTATGACAGGTGTAACTAAATGAACAACAGCTGCGTCTGATTGACAGTTCCAAAGCCCTGGTACTTAATGGATGTTAACCATCATCAATGTTACTAGTTCCAACTGTGCTTTTCCTGCTAACATGTAAAGGAAAACACATGTAGGATTACTACGGGTTAAAATCACAGAAAGGAAACATTTATTAGCATCACATTTGATTCAATAACTAACCTGTTACCTTTTGAATAAGACTGACACATGATGGTAGCAGTGGCAAAGTGTAGCACCTATCATTCCTCAACATAACTACATCTTATACTTTGTAACATCATAACAGAGATCAAGAGTTTATTTGAAAGTCACTATAAAATCAGGGTAACAATGAAAACACATTTTGCCTTCAAAGTTGGTCCATATTTTTTGCAAACACATACGCATTCCTGTACACACTCAAAATGGCAAGACTCACACTTGATAAGATGTAAGAATGGATGGATCAATTTGAAAATTATGACTTCAATGTGCTACAGTGGATACTTAGCATAGTCAGCTTTACTGACCCTTACATGCAATTACATTACAAGTAGTATTTTATGGGTTTACTTTTGTGTTGTTGCACTTTCACATTTCACGGTGGTGTACAAAAACTTTCTGCAAAACAAAACCATAGCAGGTCCTTGAAATGTAACTTGTTCAGTGTTAAACCAGTTTTGTTTTTTTATCTGATTAGTGCAAAGCATTTAGTGCAAAGGATTTCTATGGAATTCTTTTACTATAATTAAAACATGGCCAAGATTGCAGTGCTGTGCAGTATCCGGTGTCGAGTTGAGTCCATTTCACTCTCTGCACCCTCATTAGTGCTTCAACCAGAGTCAATGACCCATTTTTACACCAGACTGCAGAGTCTTTATATGTTCTTTATGCTAACGAACAGCAATGATCACACATAAACATTAACTTACTTAACTTGAGACATACTTAAAAACACATAAGCATACACTTATACACACAAAGACCCACAAACACACCCACTCTGTGGCATCTGTTTTGTTCTAAATATAGACCCTGTGGATAAACATATCAGCAACTCAAGAAATGCTGTACTAATCTCCACACTGCTCATTCTGTGTAACTGTTATCACTTAATTATTGCATAAGGAATAATAGGTTGCTCGTGCAGTGAGTAATGTGGTTGATCGAAGCCCTGTTAAGCTGCTTCCTTGCTTGTCCTTTAATAAGAACAAAAACACTTCCACGTGTACCATGTACTGTACACATTTGTTTTGCAGCTCAAGGCTCATTCACTTTATATTTTTACTGTTATTTTGTTTGCCACGCTCATAGCACATTTCCAGGGGTGGTCATGTTGGTCTGTTGATCCAGACACCATACTTAAATATCTTGACAGCTATTGGATTGCCATGAAATGAAAGTCATGATCCCAAGAGGATGAATACTAATGACTTTGGTGATCCCTTTGCCTCTAGTACTATTAAAAGGTCAAAGTTTCCACTTATCCAGTGAAATATCTCAACATTTACTACATGAACTGGCACGGGAGAAATCCTAATGATCCCCTGACTTTTCCTCCAGCACCATCATGTCAACATTTTACTTTGTCTAATACTTGTGGTGGTTTGACACTTCCATCAGCCTGTTTAATTGCTAATTAGCAAAGGTTAGCATGGTTACACACTAAGATGGTGAACATGTATGTCAGCATGTTAGCATGTTGATATTAGCATTTAGCATTACAAAAAAAGAATGACAACACAACAGAAACTGCCTTCTTAAGATAAAATACGGCTGTCACCTGAAAGGTATTTTTACCAACCGGGGAAGGTGCGTAATCAACTTAAGAGGCGAAAAAGGGACAGCTGAGAACACATATTGTGAAATGGAGGTTTAATTTTAGCTTTAAAATGTTTTATGAAAATCTATGATTTAAAGTTTTATCCAAATAGATACTGTTGTAATTGCATGTCAGAAAGTTGTCCTCCTTCCTGCCATTAGCTACGTAGCAGTGTGTTTACAGTGGGCGGCTGTTATGAGGTGCTTCTCTCTAGGTTTGTGTCAGACTTTCCAGACGTTCATATCACGTATCCCCAATGCCATTACACATAATCTAAACAATTTGATTCCACAGCCTCCAAAGGAGGCAGGAGATTGTTGAGGCCGAGGAATAAAGTTCTCAACATTCCCAGAAGGTTTCTATTGGATTCCACAAATGAGTACAAATGATGGGACTGCCTCTTTGTGCAGACACAACAACATTACAACAACACACACTGTCTGTGCAGTATCCCCACCCAAGCCTTAAGGTCTCCTGTTGGTAACAATGTACTAAAATAGTAACATCATTTAATCAAACCACACACACATTCATTCAGCCATAGAAAGACACTGTGTTGAACAAAACAGAGCATACATGGAATATTTGCCAATAAGATAACAAATTTGGTGTGTTTTTAACCAGTGACTGAATACAATTAAAATGTAAGTTATTTACTGTTAAAAACATTATTAAAAGATAATTTATCTTTAAAAAAAAAAGACATCTTTCAGTGACAAAGCAAAAGATGTACGTTCTCTATCTCTTTAAACTCATTAAATCCCCCATGACACTTGGAGAAATCCCAAAATAAAGTTTAAAAAATTGTGCTTGTGTGTCAAAAATGTAATTTCACTGTACTTGTGGCCTAATCTGTGACCATGGAGGGAAACACAAGGAAGCAATACCAGCTTAAGAAGCAGGAAAGAACATTTCTGTTTCCCAGTGTGTTTTAATAATCTCGAGAAACCAGTCAGAAGACATCAAACTGTTTTGTCTCAAACTCGTTAGGCTTATTTATTCTCTGACTTATTTATGCCTTGTCTTATGTGAGAACATGCGGTGCAATATGTGAGTCTGATTAATCATTAGACACACACACACACACACACACACACACACACACACACACACACACACACACACACACACACACACACACACACACACACACACCCTTTCTCCTTGGAGTTTAGAGGCAGGCGTTGGTCTACTGTAGGTCTATAAAAGCTGCACCCAGTGGAGGTAAAGAGAGACATCTCTATTAGCAGGGGAGAAACACACAAAACTTGCACACACAGATTAGCACAGGACCGTCATACACACAACACTCTTCCTGGGATATGAACCCTCTCATCCTCACCTGTCTCCTGTGCTTCGGTAAGTCTGAACTTGTACATGTATTCTGTGTGTGTGTGTGTGTGTGTGTGTGTGTGTGTGTGTGTGTGCAGAAAATGTGAATCAATGAAAAGGAGAGAAGAGAAATGTAGAATGGAGTGAGGACAGGAGGAGGGGGCGAATGTAGGAAGAAATGTCTCTGCAAGTAAAGACTTGTCGAGCAGGAGAGAGATATTTAGGTATTTTAGAAAAAAAGCTTGGTTGAGTCTTATTCATTATCGTTCTTGAGTGGTTGTACTGGTTTTAGTGAGGATACGGTGTCTAATTTGCAAGCTCTCAATATTTTTAAGATGAATAGATGAGTCAGATGTAAATGTGCCAAGACTATAAAGTACAATGCCGATAGGAAGTAACTACGCAACCTTAAGTTCCTGGTCACCATAGAAGAAGAATAAATGCCTTTATGTCTAGCAGACAAGGAAACCTCCTGGATAATTATAACTAATTTAATATTTTCATGGCAACATATTCTAGTTTAGTTTAGCTTCTAGCTTTGAAAGAACAAATACTGAGCGTAGACATAAAAACCAACGTTAAACTGATGTAAACTTTGACCCTAATTGCTGCTTATCATTTTCATATTTCTATGTTATTACATTATTATTACATGTCATTTAGCTGACGCTTTATCCAAAGTGACTTAGAATTGGTATATATGTCAGATGTCGCACGTCCCTTGAGCAACTAGGGGTTAAGGGTCTTGCTCAGGGACACATTGGTTGATGTATTGCAGTGGATTCTTACTCTTTATTCTCGCCATCTTTGTGTCCTGTTGGTTCCACAGTAGTCTCTGGTGCTCAGGGATCTGAGGCCACATTCTCCAGTGAACTAGCTGGAGTGACTGGGGTCCGGCCTCGGGGAGGGACTCCAGAGTTCGCAGAGCGACGATGACGAGCTGGAAGTAGATGAGGAAGTTTCAGGAGCAAACAACGGAAATTTCAGCCTTATTGGTACGACCACCAAAACAAAATCTTTTCTTGTTGGCCTTTATTCATTTATTCTTTTTTACTTCAAATGCTGGTTAATTAGGGTTGAAGCTAATGACATTGTTAATAGAATAACTAAAAATGGGCTTGGGAAATCTATTTTTTCTGAATGCAGGAATGTTAACAGTTTAAAGATGATAATATCAAATAGCTCTGTTTTCCAAAAGCAAATCCAGCTATGGTACCCTGAAAGGAATAGTTTCAGTTTAGAGAGTACATGTAAGACTCGTCCAAATTGTTTCAAGAATACAAGAAGTCCAGAAGAAAAGACACATTTCCTTCTAAATAGACTAGCCTAGTAAGAACAAATGGGCGCCAAGATAGCTCAGTTGGTGGAGCGGGCGTCCATGTTTAGAGGTTTAATCCTTGACGCAGCAGGCCCGGGTTCTGCATGTCATTCCCAAAAAGATGCTAGAATGAATTGCTGTGAATGTGGGGAGGGGCCAATAGAAAATGCCTTTCCACAGGGCCCACAATTTTGTGCTACGCCTCTGCTCTGTCCACTTTCATTTCTTCAGCTGTCCTGTCAAACAAAGGCCTAAATATTCCCAAAAGATAATCTTGAAATGAAAAAAAAAAAGTAGTACAAACAAACATGACCATATAATCATTTTCTTCACTTATAACACTTTTGTTTAAAAAATGTTTGTCTTTGTTAGCAAAAGTAAACACTGATTATGTGAAAGTCCACTGAAGACTGAGTCTGTGTGCCTGTGATCTCATCTTTTATCAGGATCTTCAGTCGAGAAACTCCTCAAAGTTGAAACTAAATTATGCACGATACCTTAGCTAGTGTTTCACCTGCGGTTTCTTCTGCTACAGAGTTACATCCCAGCCAAGATGATAAGAAGAAAAGTAAAGGCAAAGGCAAGAAAAGGAACAAGCACAAGAGCAAAAGCACGACTCCTCTCAACCCCGAGCACACATTCTTCACCAACGTTTATGCATCGACTCTCAGCACCACAGAGGATCCCTGCACCTCCACCCACCTGGGCTACTGCATTCACGGTTACTGCAAGCACATGGAGGGGCTACAGGAGCCAGTGTGTATGTGAGTAGGCCAACAGCATCAGTTTGTGTGTGTGTGTGTGTGTGTGTGTGTGTGTTGTGTGTGTGTGTGTGTGTGTGTGTGTGTGTGTGTGTGTGTGTGTGTGTGTGTGTGTGTGTGTGTGTGTGTGTGTCCATGGTTAGCGCAAGGCAAGTCAAGGAAAGGAAAACCCTCCAAAAAAATAATCATCAGAATAAATCATTCATAGTCATTTTGTAGAACTTTCTGAAAAGCAAGACTAAAAATTACATGACTGCATGTTTAAATTAATATTTTTAATTTACCATTTAATATGAAAGATACAGTTGCTTTGCTGATGTCACATATTCTCACTAGCTCATGAATTTGTTCTGTAACTCTTCCCTGTGCAGATGTATGAAGGGTTGACGGCGGCGCTGTGGATCCAGTCTCTGGAGACAATTAAAACCCAGACAGATCAGATCAACACTGAGCTGGTGCAGACGGTCTTAGTGATTATTGCTGTGGTCCTGTCGGTCATCAGCTGCACCGCCATACTGCTCATGACCTGTGCTCAGTGAGTTTGCAAGTGGCATAGCCATGTACACACACACACGGGTTTTTTATTTCAAAACTGAACAATAGGCTAAGGTAATGCATGGCTTTCTGGAAAATTTGTATTTGTAGGTGGGAAACCAATGAGGGATCTTGTGGTAAAACTGATACAAGACCCTTAATGACAGGTGCAAAGATGCTGGTACTGACTTCCTGTGTACCTTACTGGCAGTCTAAACCCTGCTTAACCTAACAAAGGTGGCAGTGATACGCATGTCTGTACACATGTAGTTTTGATAAAGAGATAAAGATAATCACATACACTTGAAGGCAAACTCAACATTACACACATCACAATCCACACATCCTGCCCAGAAACACTTCTTGGCATTCAAACACACTGACACATCAAAAGCACATTAACACACCCATACACGCCCACACTATACAGGTATTGCTCACCACCTTCACAGGATAGACTCAATGAGTTCTACAGCTTTCATAGATTACACTTACTTTTAAGTTTTTAATTTTATTGTAAATTGTGTCACGTCAATGAATGTATGTGTTACTCATTCTTTATATTAAACTGCCATCTATTTCTCACTATAATTGTGCAAAAGGTCATTTACTGTTGACCTATAATCAGAGTTCTTATCAATATGTAACTGAATCACAGCTTTGTC